>WSYH01000747.1:0-97650 GCA_036426205.1 Ascaphus truei
TCCTAATTAATAACAACGGCCACTAAACTGTAGACTCTGGTACGTGGTTTTTTAAATCCGATTCAGCAATGTGCAGGCATTGTTACACAAAGCAATATTATCCATCGAAATCCCTCCATTTGCGGTTTTCCGCATGAGATTACAAAGTTTTCTTTTCTGAGGAAAAACAAAAGTACAAGTTTTACTGTAATGGTCAGTCCCCTAAAGAAGTTCCCACAGTCAGTCCCACCAATAATTTTCTCGGGGGGCGTCTCCTGTTCACATGCGCATGCGCCTACTGTCGATGTGATGACACGCATATGCGTTTCAAGAAGGTTCCAATGCGCATGCGCCTAGCTTTCCACCAATTGGTCAGTATCTACTGTATCTACTGTATCTACTGCTCAGCCAATGATATTGATTGCAGGAGAATCGCTTGACTGTGCATTGATATTGATATTTCAAAAACAGAATAAAATACGGCAACATTACTCACCATAGACTTTGCCAATCAGCTGGCGCCGAGCCACTGCCAGTCCCGTATTCTCGATCATACACGTAGTTGACAGGTGACAGCGGGACTACTACACCTGTAGTTGACAGCTGATGAGGCTGGAAATCGCTTTTGAACATGCAAGCTTGCTGGAATCTGTACGCGAAATCCAGCTCAGGCTGCAGGTATCCGGGCGGGGACAGACAGCAAAGGTTACCGGTCACCAGGTTTTCACTGATGGTCGGACTGTTATTGGAAGCTGGCGCATTGCTTGCCAGCGACTGACGTTTCTTAGTTTGTTTTAACATGACCTTTCGTCTTTTGAAGTTTCCATGATCATACATACGGGAAAAATCCGGTGATACACACCAATACCCTCCAATTACACCGGGATCAATACGAAAAAAACACAGATCGGTACATAACTTTTTCCTTATTGCACGCTTCCACACATGATCATCTGGTGAAAATTTGTAAAAGAAAAAGTTTTTGATAAAATACTGATAAATTTGACCAACTGTTGCCATCTTATCATCTGTTGCATTAATCGCGGCCCATATTAAATAAGCGTACGTTCTGTCGGGTTTTTGGAACATGGACTGCGGTGGTGCACTCATGTCAGGACTCTCAGGACAATTAAACACCAGGCACTGAGTATTTTTTAATATGAAAAGCCTAAATTGATACATTATTGTAACTACTTCAGTCCTTAGGCCAATTTACAATGGACCACTGTGGTATTCTTTTAAACACCTGCAAGTCGACACATTACTGAAGCGCATGCGCATTACAATTCATGAATATCTGCGCCCTGGCAGATACTTGAAGAATTGCAACCAATTAAATCCGAACCATTAATAAACACATCAACAGTGGGTGACGCCGGCGTGAATGCTGTATGAATGCGGTATGAATGCGGTATGAATGTGGCGTGAAGTGCGGTAAAGTGCATGGCATTCGGAAAAAATCCCCGAAAAAATTCGGAGATGTTGGAGAATAAAAGGGCTGCGGCTGTTAGATTTGATGGGAAATTATTTTCTTGAAGGGGTACTAGAAAAATATGAAGAGGGTCACATATATTGACAAATATGACAGCCCTCACACCTGAAGGAACCCCTAGTAGTGAAGTTCTTGGTCACTGCACGTGAAGAGGCCACATAACTGGGGGCTACAATGGACCCAATAGTCCTAGCTTTACGGTAAACAAAACGGGGCCCATTTTCTACATATTGGACCAGACTCCGGTCCATACAAAGAAGATCCCAATGTTTGTGTATGATCAGTTTGACCTGATGGCTTGGTTTATAAAATTGTGAAATGAATAAAGGCACATCATCCCTGTCCAGTCTTGTCCTGTCTCCAACTTGACCCTGTTTTCTACTACATTTGTTTACAGGCATACCCTGCATTAATGTACGCAATGGGACCGGAGCATGTATGTAAAGCGAAAATGTACTTAAAGTGAAGCACTACCTTTTTTCCACTTGTACATGTACTGTACTGCAAACTTCATATACCCGCATAACTGATGTAAATAACGCATTTGTAACTGGCGCAATAGTCTCCCCCCTTGCGCACAGCTTCGGTACAGGTAGGAAGCCTGTATTGAAGTTCAGGACGTGCTAACAGGCGCATACGCAAGATGCCTTTTGCCTATTGGGCGATATGTCCTTAATCGCGAGTGTACTTAAAGTGAGTGTCCTTAAACCTGGGTATGCCTGTATAATCTATCTTATTCTTCATTGAGGATTTTCCATCTCTACCTCCGTACGCCAGGGTGCCCTCACTTTGTGGACTCGGTAATAGCTGTCGATCCATCGCTAACACTTCATTAAAAGTCTGTGATAATTCCTCATGTTTGTATACCTGTAGACGGACGTTCACAGAGGTATGCAAGAGAGACTGATTATTGTGAAATTAAAGAAGGCTTTTTATTGCGCCTGTTTCCTCAACATCAGGAAACCATCCAAACAAGGGGTAAACAAAGCTTCTATTCATTTGGGAGTATTTCTAGTGAAACACTATGCAGTTCACAACTCCCCTAGATAAGCATGTCTTCCAGACCCAAAACATATAGCATGAAATAAGCAGATATACGAAGTCTGTTAAGAATGAAAGTCTTATCTGTTCCTTGGAGGGAAAATCTTCTCTGTTCCTGGTTCAGCTCCCTTCCCTCAGGGTGTGTCAGCATTCAGGTTTAGAAGATTTCCCTGTGTCTTTTAGGCAGCTATGCTGTGTCTTCTGGCAGAGCCCAAGACAGGTTGTGAGAGTAAAGACAATCTCTCCTCTCTCTCCAAAGTTCAGCTCAGGTATGAGCTAAGGAGACACTTCCTGTCTCAACAGACAGGCATTTGTAAGCAATCTAAATCAGGCAGGTGGTGTTTATTAATTGACTACCAGCAGTTAACCACCACACTGCTAGATTAAAGGCACACTACTTGAACAGGGATTACTCCCCTGTTACATACCTCCCCTGTTTGTGGGAAGCTCGGGCTTGCCACGGCCAAAGCCCATCCTTCCACTCTCATTCTAGATATCTCTGTGACTTGAATGAGAGTGGATGGAGGAAGAGAACCCTCAGTCCTGTTGGGATTGGAGCCCTTTCTCCAGTTTATTCGTGTCTCCTCCTGAAGGTGTTTGAGATCAGCACCCCTCAGTCGCTCGAGGAGGATTTTTTCCAAGTATAGTCTTTTTTCTACGTGCGCGGTCATGAGATTTCCCTCGCGTCAGGTGCTCGTCTTATTGTAGGCATACTGTATGGCAGCAGTTGCAGAGTGTTTAAAAACAGCCCTTTGAGTTTTCCGCTCTTGAAGCTGTCTCTCTGCCCTTTTACCACTCAATGGGTTGCTAGTTCAGCCTCTTTGAGATTCAGTTGCAATTCCACACCCACTTCCAGAGAATGTCCCATCTTTTCAGCTTCATCAGCTAACAATTCTTCTGGTTTTAATTCAGCATGTGTACCTTCTTTTGTTGCCTGCTGGGTGGCTGAAGGTTTTGCTAGTGCTTGTTTAGGTGGTTCAAATTTTGCAATGTTGTCTTTCAGATGAGCGGTATTCCCAGCTCTCACTGTACCCTTGTCTTCATGGGTTTTTGAGGCTGTGGGATACTGACGCTTAGTCAGGGTCAATACTTGTCCTTGTAGGACTGAAATCTCATCCGCGAGAGATCCCTGTTTTTTGAGTGCGTCTTGCAAGTCTCTTCTCGGGGAATTTATCTGCATGCTTTGCTTTCTCTGAGCTTGCTTCCACATTACCTGTTTACTTCTGATCGCCGCCCTCTAGCTGCGAGTCAAGATCCTATGTCTTTAAGGATTCTGAAGCAAGCAACGCTATGTTTAGTTTCCCTGCACCTTGCTGTTTCTGGCACTATGCCTTTAAGAAGTCTGGACTTTCTCCAAGAAGCAATCCTTCTCTGGATGTTACCTTGTGCTCTGGACTCCATGCCCATGTTCCATGTTCCTGGTTTCCGTTTCCAGACTCCCGTGCTGAAGCAAGCGTTGGCTTCCCAGCAACCCCCGCGTTGGTGCCTGAGAGCGCGCGCACTGCCGCTCTGCTGTCAGAGCATGCGCGCACATGCAGCTGGATCACTCGTGTCTCTGAATAGGCACCGCACCTCCGGACGCGTCGCGCATTCTTATGCGCGCGGCGCGGTCACGTGACTGCGTGCGCCGATCCCCAGCTGTGCAGCAACTTACTCCCTTCGTATCCCCTGTGGCCTCCCCACCTCGCTAACGGGCCCTTCCCTTTCTCCCTGCGCTTGTGAGGAGAGCACAAGCGTGACAGTGCCCCTGCAGATTGCCTATCTAGAGGAGTTTAACCTCCTGCATGCATACTGCAACCTCTCTCTAACATACACAATATCTGACTCTGGCACACTTGTTATAGACAAGGAATGAACGGGGTGAATATGCAAGAAATCTGCACTTTTATAAGATACAGATTTAGCAAGCGTCACTGTCTCAGGTGCTACGATCAGAGAAGCAAAGGCCCACGATGCTCGAGACAGTATCGTCTGTGATCATGCTGCATGGGTGGGGGTTTTGGGGGGGGAAAGGGGGAACACATGCTTTGGATTGGGACCCCCTGCAGTGTTAGTCCCGCTGTGAATGCACAGTGACACTAGAGAAAATAAGGTACATCTGTGTACTGTACAAGTCATTTTGGATTTACAGGAAACAGGGAAAGTGTACTCTAGGGCAGGGGAACTTCACTCCCCAAGACCCCCCATAACAGCTAAAGTTTTCAGAGTATCCCTGCTTCAGCACAGGAGGCTCAATCTGGCTCTGTTGATTTCAGAATTTCTCTGCTTCAGCACAGGTAGCACAATCTGGCTCAGTTGATTTCAGAATATTGATAGCTTCAGCACAGGTAGCTCAATCAGAAAGTCTTCGACTGAGCCAGAATTAATTCCTTGTTGTGTTGGTTAGGTTGTATCTAGTGTTTTAATTTATTGAATTGGGGTGTTTAGGTGTTTTGGAATGTTTTATTATTGTGTTTTTTGTGCATTAATGTATTGTGATTAGGGTGCACATTGCGTGCTATAGTAGCTTATCATGCCCATATTATTATATGGGTATGATGTACTACTATAACAATCAATGGGCACAAGGTGGGTATAGTGGGTACGGGGTGGGTGTTTAGGCCTCCTAGGTGGGTAGCGGGGCAGGGTGGGTTAACCCCTTAATTACTGTAGCGGTTATTAACCGATAAGATGATTAAGAGGCTAGGGCCATTAGAATGTATTTTGCTATGTATTTTTCTTGCAACGGAGGACAGGGACCTGCAGTATCCCGACGAGGGCGCCCTTCATAATGTCATTACTGTACTGTATGTGTTTGGTGGGGGGAGGGGAGGGGGGCGAGGTGTATTGATTTAAATGTAGGCTATGTTTATTTAATTTTTTTAACAGGATTGGTACCGCAGGCTTGCGGGGACCCACGGGGACCACCTGGGGAAGCCCACAGGGCCCACCCGAGGACCCCCAGATGCCCACAGGTACTACCTGAAGACCCACGGGGGACACCCGCGGGGAAGAACCGGGGACCACACAGCTGTGGGGACCCGCGGGGACCACCCAAGGGCACCCCAGACACCCGGGTTAAGCACCCAATTGCCCTCAGACCCCCGTGGGAACCACCCGAGGACCCCCGAACACCCATGGGTACCTCCTGAGGACCCACGGGGGACACCGGCAGGGAACAACTGGGGGCCCCACAGCTTTGGGGCCCCGGAGGCCCACGAGGACCACCCGAGGGCTCCACAGACAGCCGTGGGGATGACCCAGGGACCCATGGGGAACAGCCGTGGACCCCATTGGGCCCACGGGGACCACCTGGAGGCCACGGAGCCTAGCGGGGACCACCCAGAGGCCCCCAGACACACGTGCATACCCCCTGGCGTGCACTGTGGGGCCTGCGGACACCCGACTGGACCACCCAGGGACCCCCGCCGGCCTGGGGTATTAATCGTGTGTGTAAAATAAATAAATCATAGTTTTATGGGGGGGCACAGGGAGTGGGTTGTGTATTAGATATTGTAATGTTTATTGGGGGCCTGGGAGGTGGGTAGTTGGTCTATTGTGTATGTTAGTGTTTATTGTGGGTAGCGGGGGTGGGTGAATGGGGTATTAGCCCCAAGGATGGGTGTTTAGGCCTTGTGGGGGGGTAGCGGGAGGGGTTAACCCAGTGGTTCCCAAACTTTTTCAATTCAAGGCTCCCCAAGGCGACCAGAATTTTTTCAAGGCTCCCTAAGGCGATCAGGATTTTTCCACGGCGCCCAAAGTGAAAACAAAGTTGTATATACATACCTAACAGTTGCAGTGCGCAGTTGGTGTCTCTCTCACACAGACTCTCACACAGACACTCTCACACACACACTCTCACACACACAAACTCTCACACACACACACACACTCTCACACACACACTCTCACACACACACTCTCACACACACAGACTCACACACACAGACTCTCACACACACACAGACTCTCACACACACACAGACTCTCACACACACACAGACTCTCACACACACACAGACTCTCACACACACACAGACTCTCACACACACACAGACACTCACACACACACAGACTCTCACACACACACAGACTCTCACACACACACAGACTCTCACACACACACAGACACTCACACACACACAGACTCTCACACACACACAGACTCTCACACACACACAGACTCTCACACACACACACACACACACACACACACACACACACACACACACACACACTCACACACACACACCCACACACACACACACACACACACACACACACACACACACACACACACACACACACTGTCACACACACACACACACACACACACACACACACACACACACACAGGATGAAGCACGAAATTTTTAGCAGAAAATGTATTTTTGCAGACAATTAGTTTAGCAGAAAATATTTTTTATGTAGCAGAAAATGTTAATGCAAAAATGGACTGAGATCCCAATTGTCTGCAAAAATACATTTTCTGCTAAAAATTTCGTGCTTCATCCTGAGTTTGGTTAGTTAGGATGACGGTTTCATAAATGTAGAGGATTCCCTATCATTCAGATTTTGAATGTATATATCAACATGTGGTATAACAGATAGGAACATAACGGTGCCTAAGTATCATGCGAATGTGCAACTGTATGTTTATACTTTAATCATATCTAAAAACATGCACTTGTTTGTACATTTTGTTTGCTATACCATTATTATGCATATCAGTCTATGGTTTGATTAAACTCCAAGGACTTCCTTCTCGGTTTCTTTTAACCATTTAGATACAGGTTTTTGATCTGCACCTCTGGATCATGTTCTCCTTTTTGCATTTAAATTAATTGTTATTCTGTATTTAAATTTATTCTATTTTGAATCAATGTTATTACTCTTACAGTATTTGTTTATGCATATCAGGAGAATATGCTCCATGGTTCACTATATGATGTTTTTTCAGGTGTTAATTATGATATTTATATTTGGGTTTATCGATATTCAGAGTTTGTTGTAAGTTGTTAATTGTTAATAAAGTTTGTTTATTCTGTATACACGCATGTGCGCGCTGACGTCACCATTGCGCGACGCGCATGACGCGCCACTTGTGACGCGGTCTGGCGCCGAACGGATGGGGTCGGATGGCGGGAAACTGTGTGTATATCAGAGACCAGGTAAGATGGGGTCAGTATACACCTTGACAAAGAGCGTTCCGCTCGAAACGCGTTGGTGGGGGCCCGTGGGCTCGCTGTATTTTTATGGTTTGATCCATTAAATATTTTTTTGGGATACACACTCTCTCGCAGTTTGCTCTTCTTTTTCTGTGCCTAGTTGTGCTCCAACCTTCCTATACTGCCTTGTTGTCACTCCTGGAAAACCGGATGCACACACCAGAGGAGGAAAATCATGAAGACCATCAATATGTGAGTAATACTACTCTTATACACCTTTTTACTGTTCCACAGCGATACATCTGACTGGACACTAGCTAGTGGGAGTTGTTACTTATCTTAGTGGAACTCCATCCAGGTCATCGTGTTATAGTGGAAATAGGTGTGATCTATATGTGATTTTTGATCTATTATCTCCTTGATACTCCTAGGATCGTTACAGTTGGAGAATATATTTATGGACTTGCTACTGTTCTAATCAGTGTTCTAGAGCACCATACAGCATTTTTTTACGTTTCCTCTGAGGAAGGCAGGTCACACGACTGGGAGCCTGAGATTGGGGCCTTCCCATGTGCTCTTCCCTGTGGGGAGGAGTGAGTGTGATTATACCTCTGCCTCCGCTAGGGAGGTGGGGAAGAGTTAGGACGGCTGCGGGTGCCCTTGGCCTGTAGTGACAGTCCAGGGACAATCTCCAATGAGAGCTGACCTAATGAGAATGTATCCGGCAGACGACTGCTGCGTAGCTGTGTTACTGCAAAGTATGTAGTAATAAACCGTTCCTGTTTGCAATATACCTCTGGCCTGGTGTGTGATCTAACTGGGGGGAGAGTACAAGTTCTACTGTGGGAGATCATCTCCATACATCCCTGGAGCCTACGGCAGATGGAGGCGCTGCACTGCTAAGTATTATCTGGGGTCTGGACCCCAGAAGCCTGTTCCTGTGTCCCAAAGCCATCGCGAACGACCTCGTTACCAGCAGGTATGCACCACACACACCCTGTAAAAGTCCCTATCTGCGTTTGGGGGGATCGGGGGGGAGGAGAAATACTGTTACATAAGTATAATAAATTACATTATATAAATGAGCACCACCTTTAGTGCCAAAATGTAGAACTAAACAACCAACAAATGTGACTTCATCTGAAAATTTTCGTTATGGTGTACTTCGTACAGCCAGAGGTACTTATCACGTACCAGGTAGGTCACATGCAATTGCTAATTTTCCTGTGGGGGATGAGGCCAGTTCTATGGAAACGAAGGGGAGCCTCTTCACTTCCATTTCCAGCATCCGGGGCCTGGCACAAATACATGATCAGCCCTAGAGCGATCACATGACCTGGAATTTACGGAATGCCACCTTGACCCCAGGCACTGTAAAAGTTACATTCTATAAATAAAATATTAAAATCCACAAAATTAAGAAACAATAAAAAATAATTACACAAATGAGTATATGAAATACAGTATACACATTTTCCAGCCGGGTCAATAAGGTTATTGTTCAGCCTGATTTAACCGACAGAATGATAAATAAAAGACTTGTTTGGACTAACTCTAATACGCAAGCCTGCCCCTAATATATCAATTTACCCTAACTAATCCTCTCTGAGTCATAATAATCTGGGAGAAGATAATTGGCAGCTAAATAAAGGAGGAGGTTATATTGTCAGGTAAATAGACACTTTGTTTTATAAAATTGATCACAAATATAAAAGTAGACTATATAGTATTAAAAATAAATTCTGTAATATCCTAATAAATGTTCCTCTTCAATGACAGGGTACCAATCTGTCACAAAAATAAGGCAAGCATGTACAATCAATCAGCAATAAATATATACAAAAAGTGAATTACATAGAAATAGTCGTGTTAGTCCAGTTGCGATAGTGCAGAGTATATGAGTACTTGAATATTGCTTAACCTGAGGCAGTGCCAGACTGAGACTTTATTGCGCCCCGGGAAGACAAAATGTGACATCCCTACTCATTGCTGCGCAGTAGGTCACCTCGCAATCCCCCTTATCGCTACAGGTCACCTCGCAATCCCCCCCATCACAACAGGTCCCCTCGCAATCCCCCCCATCACTACAGGTCACCTCGCAATCCCCCCCCCATCGCTACAGGTCACCTCGCCACCTTGTTTACATTTTCTTAGACAGACAGGGCGCTACGCCTGTGTACTTGCGTTCGTGCCTCCGCCGCGCGCTGCTGCAGCCCAGCGATTTCTGCTCAAACTGCAGGAGCTGGGTCGCAGCATTTGGGGGCGTGGCAGGGGGCGTAACGTACACTTCACGGAGCTGGTTCATCTTGATTGGCTGAACTAGCTCGCGTCACGCGACTGTAGCCCAAAATGTCAATTTGGGTTGTGATGGCAAAATGTTGCAGCGACAACGCTGCACTTTGCCGCCGGTGGAGTTTTCCGTTTGAAAACTCCCACCAAACAACCCAAATTTGCGATGGGCGTGCGCGCGCACGTAAGCGTGCGCACATCGCAACGCGCCCTGTCTGAGCGAGGCCTTAGTCTTCCTAATTGCACAGAAGCTGCCGTGTGTGAGTGCGAACGAACACAGACACGCATTTTTAAATTTCCCGCCTTGCACGGAAATGTAAACACGTGTTCTGGCTGCTGGCAGACATGCTGAGTGTCCTGTGTGTGCACACTCATAAATGGCGGCAGCAGTCCGGGTAGAGGTTGCTAAGCATGCGGACCATGTCCAAAAGGCTGAGGATACTGCAGTTCAGAAGGGAAGGGGGGGTGAGGAGTGCTCTCTCAGCATCCGCTACCCGGACTACCGCCGCCATTCGTGGGCGCACTCATACACAGGACACTCAGCTTGGCTGCCAGGACACATTTTATATATCCCGCGCACCACTGGAAATCTAAAAACATGTCCTGGCTGCTGGTGGCCAAGCTGTCCCGGGTGTCCAAAGGCAATGTGTGTGCAGGTGTCATGCTCTGTCCCTTACCTGAGGCGCCCCGCTGCGTAGTAGTGTTGGTGCGGCGTGCAGTACTAATAGTACTACGCGTCTGGGCACCTCACAACGGTAGAAAAGCGCGCTTGCCCCTGTTATTTTTGGCGCCCCATTTTGTAAATGCCCGGCCAGCCCGCCTTTTAATCCGGCACTGACCTGAGGAAAAGAGAAACTTGAAAGCCTGTCTTATAATATTAATTTAGCCCATATAAAAAAAAATAAAAAAAAAATATCACCTAATACTGAATTACTGTGCCCAGTAAAAAAAAAAATGGAATGACAATAAATAATAAATCACAAACAATTTAGATATTGTTGTACAAAATAAAATATCACCCACGCATTAAAAGGCAGCATACAAACTGCAAAAAAATATATGTTATTCACATTTTAAATTTAGAGGGGAGGAGGGGGAAAAAAAATCAATGTTGTATGACTTGTCTCGCGAGAGATTGGGGATGATGACCATTATCCAGCAAATCCCCACCTCCCAGTCCTCCTCCTCCGGCAGCAGCACCACGTTACGGGGCCGCCCTCACGTGTTTAGCCGGCTCCACCTCCGCTCTTCTCCGCCGCCGTCGCCTCTGAGTGTCGGTGCTGGGCTCCCGGAGCTGTGGATCGGGGCGGTCCCGCTGGCAGCAGCAGCAGGAGCAGCAGCTTCTTTCTCAGCCCGGTCCGGATAGAGACCAGCAAGCAGCCAGGAGGAGGAGTGGGGCTGCAGTCTGGGTGCTTTGCATTTGCGGGGCCGCCCCTAGGACAGAGGAAGCAATCTGCCTTTGCATTCACCCTATCAGCGCGTGTGCGCCTCTCGGCTCATATCCACTGCCACCAGCCCTGGATTTATTTATTTGTCTTTTATTTTAATTCTTTAAAAAAAATAAAAACATTTTTGCCCACCTCACAGCAAGGAGGCGCTTTGGGGGGGTGGCTGCAACACACCAGTCTCCTGAGGACAAAGGGCAGCACATAGGGTAAGGTTGGGAAGGAGGGTGAGAGGATAAGGATCTTCTTGGCTGCTGCTGCTTGTGGTAGAAAAGGATCTGAAGCTTCACTGCCCCGTCCACCCCCTTCCCAAACATGAGCAGCTCCAGCACCAACAGCTCCAGCAGTGCTAACACAAGCACCACGGCTACAAGCAGCAGCAGCGGCGGCAGCAATGCCACAGCCACCGGCAGCAACACCGGGGAGGGGGCGGAGGAGACGGCCAAGGACTCCGCAGACATAGCTGCCTTCTACAGATCCGGTGAGTGTCTCTGGGAGCAGGGACAGGCAGCTCTCACCCAACCTGTTCCGCTCACTCAGGGGGAGTGGGGGTCTGTGTGCAGACACGGTGAGAGGGTTATTGCAGTGACAGGGGGGCTATTCTAATTAAGGGCTGTGATGTGCATGGTGGCGGTGTCGGGAAATGTATGAGGGTTAACCCCCAGTGGGGTTGGTTTATGTGCCTAGGAGAGAGTTTGATGATGAAAATGAGGACTATTCCTGGTGTCTCCACTCCTATAATTTTTTTTTTGATTGTAAGCTCCTTGGGCTAGGGACATCCTTTCTATTGTTTGTTTGTCTTCGCTGTATTTTGTTATTGTTCTTGCCAAACACGTTGTACTGCGCTGCGGAATACGTTGGCGCCATATAAATATAATAATACGACCTCAAGTGCCAGTGGCATTGCTTTAGAATGAGTAGCTAGGCCACCTTTCACTCAAAGGGTTAACACATTTGGACTGTCAGGGTGAGTAATGTTTTTGTTTTTAATGACGGAAGCAGAAAGAGGGTGTGTGATCAAAAGGGTTAATCCTTCAGCAGCATGTGTCTCAAGGGGCACAGTCCCCTGCTGTACAGTACCCTCCTTGGCATGAGATGAATGATTTGACAGATCATCTCCTGGTTTTACACCAGCACCTTTTTAATACCCCCTCCAACATGAAGTATTGTGTTGGGCCTCGGGAGAGAGAGGAAGGGAAGAGCAAATTAGAATCAAGGTTACTATAAGAAATGAATGGATTGGACATAATACACACAAGTAATCATTCCATGTCCACATTATTTCCTACATTATTTCAATTGTCCCCATGCATCTGATACCTTCGATTGTTTTTCACAGTTACTATGTTTAATATAAAAATGTTCATATTTTATGTTCACTCCTTTTTTTAATGCATTATATTAAATTCTCACAACAGGGCTGGATTCAAATCTTTTGCTGACCTGGGACTTCTAGCATCTTCAATGTTTTTAGCGTTTCATTGTCTGCGTTACAGACCATCATGTCTCCTAGTCAATCAATATTTCAATTCCAACCTGTTTTTGTTTTGTTTGACTATTCCTATTTATAATGTATGGATTGGGGTTACATTTTGTTAATAGATTATAAAATAAATGAATAATTGACTAAAATAGTTGATATATCTTAAAATAAAACATGATTAATTGCTTGCGTCTGTGCTATAGATATATATTTTAATATTTTATAGGGAGTGACATCCTCCTTGGCCACAATCGATAACTGGCCATCTCCCCTCTGCTTTGCTGTTTTTTCCTCTCCCTCTGTCATGGGGAGGGGGAGGTGTGCTAATGTTTCTGCACGTTGGCATGTGTGTTCCATGCACATTACAGATGTGCATTGGTGCATGCACACCTTTTTTGATCTGGGGATCAATAGAAAAAAAGATCTGTTATTCCCTGTCCCCCTAGTTTTGAGCACCATTTCCCCATTGCTACCTGCAGGTTTAAGCTGTCCTGATGGAAGCCTGAGCTTTGAAATGGTTTCTAACCCTTTATATGCTGGAGTGGACTGCAGTGCAAACGGATGCCACTGAAGGGGATTAACTACACTGTTCATTGGGATGAGCATTCACTTCATGAATGTATAAGCAACTGTAAGGTCCTCTGTGGCCTATTCATATTTATAACAGAGGGGATTTCCCTTTTCATTTTTGAGGTTTTGTTTTCTTCATTTTGTTGTGATGTAAATAGAAATATTGCAGTGTGCTGCCTTATATTTTCACAATATAGACTATTTCTAGCAGAATAAATCAAGGACCGAATTGAATTAATAGTACTGTGCTTCTAAAGTTAAAACAAGATAAAACAAGATAAGTGATCTCATTTTTTTTCTCCGTAAAATAATAAAATAAAAATATCCGACCAGCATAAGTATTTTGAATTTTCATTTTCTTGGCCATATTTGTAAATATTATAACTTGAAATCTAGGGTTGGTTTTACTACCCTTATTTCTGTATTGTGCAGTCCCCTGTCTTTAAGCTTGTTATTTGTCTTTAAGGTGGTGTGAATAAACATGATCTTATTTTTGAGGGAGAGCAAACAAGATTGATATTAACCTCCCTTCTCCCTCAGAATCTCAGTTGTTCGTGAAACCGTGGAAAGTTTTATAGAAAAGTTATTAATATAGCACTAAAAACACATTATTTAAAATATTTTACTGTTGCTACTTACTTTTAGTCATGGGTGTTTTTCTGCATGTTTTATCACTTGTGTACATGTTGTCCACATGTTAACAGGATATGCAGTAGAACAAAAATCGTGACTGTCATTGTTTAATCAAGGGGTGTAATCATGCACATAATTTTCTTTTTTCCCTTTCGGATATTGGCATATATCAATAACTAGGGTTGCCAGGTGTCAGGTATTGAAATGGACTGCCCTGTATTTGGATACATTGTCCAGTAAAAAATGAGAGGTACTGTAATACTGGACATGTATGTGGCCGGTATTACCTCCCTGGACATAGTGACTTGACGCACCTTTCACCATTGAGTCCAGTATTTTTGGAGAAGCCACCTTGCAACCCTATCAATAACGCAAAATGTTAAAGTTCTATGCTCAAAGATTGAAACATTTGTACCCCGATGCAAAAAGAAATTGTGTGTGTATATATATATATATATATATATATCTCAATAAAGAATATCACTTGTGAGCACATTCACATGTCTTAGACAGGTCTGCAACCCTGCCTTTCAACCATTATCACCTAGCATACAGTGCAGCAAGGGATTCTGGGAAATTACATGCAAATGCACACACAATGTGTCACCTTTTGCCTGGAATATCCATTCACATGGAGCCCATTTAAGCTGATGCATCGATGATACCCATCAAGGTTGAAACATGTCTGTGAGTGGTTTGTACTTGGTTTGCTAGTCGCATGCTGTGCTTAAAAGCTGTGTGAACGGCGATGCATCTGCTTAAATGGGCTCCATGTGAATGGATATTCCAGGCAAAAGGTGACACATGTGCTCATTTGCATGTAATTTCCCAGAATCCCTTGCTGCAATGGGAGCACTGTATGCTAGGTGATAATGGTTGAAAGGCAGGATTGCAGACCTGTCTAAGACATGTGAATGTGCTCACAAGTGATATTCTTTATTGGCTATATGCTGACGGAGGTTTTTTGTTGCCTTTTTCACCCACCATATTGGGAACATGCTTTACATTAGTATTTTTTTTTTGTGAGATACAAGCAAGTGGGGGATGGGTCAATAATTCCTTTAGAGTATCACATTTCTTTCACTTTAGTATCTTTTCACTTTGAAATGAAAACATAAGCGAGTCATTGTTTTTAAGTCTGAAACAAAATGTCTGTTTTTGGTAATGGCCATATTTAAAAGCAAATGGGAGGTTTTGAGAGGCATTTATCTCATAATGGTTCATGTGACTGGGTCTTTCAACTGGTTTCTCAGTTTTAATCATTTAGTACTACTATATATTATGCACAAATCTTGAAATGGGCATGAACATAGCACTTACCATGTTTTTACTGCAAAACCCCAATGTATTAACAATGATCCAAACTGGAGTAATTATTGCATTGTAATCTTGTATATGCTTTTCTGAATGTTGCACACATGGCATAGTTCTTTTCACTGCACGACTCAAACTTTTTTTTCTGGAGAAAACAGGATCCTTTGGATCAATACTTCATAATTGACAATACTAATATTCAAAGAGAATTAAATAATTAGTGTGCAAAAAAGCGCTAATATCAACTAATAATAAACACACTAATAGTGAAAAGTAAATGGATAAACGAAAATCAATCATAAAAAAAACAAATGAAGTCCAATGTGTTAGTCCTGTGATATTTGTCCAAAAGCAGCCTAAAAAGTCCACTGGGTGTCTAGTGTCCAGTATATAATGCAAACATGAACAGACCTCTCTAGCGCTGAAGTACAAACAGGCACGATGGGGCTATGATGGAATAAGCTTGGATCTTTGAAATGACGTATACCTCAGGAAAAGGAGACAAAAATAGCATACAAACTACTAATAGTGCATTACCCTGAGATAAAAACTTATAAGCTTGGTACACAAGGCAAAGGATATACATTAAATTTAATTAACAGTAATAAAATACACGTGTGCACACACGACGTGCTCACAGCATAATAACAAGATGGGTAATGACCTTGGTCACTTGTGTCATACCCTACTCCGCCGTGGGTAAAAATTAGAAACCTACTCGCATCAAGTGGCTAGGTCTCAAGCCTTAATGTGGACAATTTCACACGCAAAACGGATCTTCTCGCGTCTGTGGATGGTGCTCTCCGTCAACTTGTCAGCCTCAAGGCGCCAACTCCTCCGAATTGGCTACCGCTCCGCTGCTCCCGATGATGTGTATGTTATTTGTGTCTCCTTTTTCTGAGGTATGCGTCATTTCAAAGATCCAAGCTTATTCCATCATAGCCCAATCGTGCCTGTTTGTACTTCAGCGCCAGAGAGGTCTGTTTATGTTTGTTAATATTCAAATAGACATTGCCATAGGCTTACGATTGAAGGTCCGTGTTCATCGGATTGATACCCGGCCATTTACTGATAGAGTGTGTGTGTTTGTAAGAAATTACCATCATTGGACAGACCTGGTACTGGACTGGATTTCGGCCAAATTAAAAGACAAGAAAATGACCAAAAGGTAAGATGGGAGGATGAAAGGAGAAAATTTGTTGGAGACACATGGAGAGAAGATACTTGCAACTGCAGCACTTGGAAGATCATCAGAGTGGGGGGAAGAATATTCATCCAGCAGTGGATCGACATGGGCAGAAGATTATCTACATTTTCAGGAGCCCGCTGTAGTATTGCTAAATTTTCTCTCTCGTGTGTGATGGGTGGAAAGGACCATAATGGTGGGAATCTCATTCTTCCTGCTGCATCTTCAAGTCACACTCCACAATAACTTTGCAAGGCAATGTCGGGTGCAACTTCGAGAAGCAGCAGATTTATTGGCATTTTCCACCCATTGTGGTTTTCAATCGCACCCTTTTCCCTGCAGTTGCTCATTGAGAGCCCACTACTAGTGCTGGTACTACAAAGTAGTGATGGCTGGAAGTGTGCGGCTCCGGACGCTCAACAAAAATAGTTTAAGGCGTCTGGCTTTTTGCAAGGTTGATATTCATATGTATACATATATTTATGTCTGATTATACAGTTCAATTTTAAAATGTGAATAAAATTAGGCGCAAACTTATATACTGATAATTCTGGTGATAATTGGGAAATATACATAATGGGGTTTTCTGTTTGCCTTCCTCTGGATCAATAATTATAGATATAGGATAAAGTATCTGTTGTCTAAATTTAGCATAGGTTGAACTTGATGGACGGAAGTCTTTTTTCAACCTCATCTACTATGTAACTATGTATATGCATATAAAAGTGCAATGAAAAATGCGCACAAATCAGGTGCAACCAAACACTTGCAGAATCCCAACTGCACAAGATAGCAATAGAAAAAGTGGTGTCTAAAACGTAAACTGATATAAGTGAATATATTTAGTGAATTAAATAATAAAAGGCAGGAGGGAGACGGGTGGAAAGTTAGAAAGACAGGTAGGATCAAGCTTGTTGTTTTTAAGTAATGGTATAACTGTTGCATGTTTGAAGGAAGAGGGAAAGGTACCAGAGTAGAGAGTGGAGTTAAAAATGTGTGTGAGCATAGGGGTTATAGTAGGAGCAAGAGGTTTTAGGAGATGGGAGGGAATAGGGTCAAGAGGGCAAGTGGTAGAGGGAGAAGAGGAGATCAGCAGTGACACATCCTCCTCTGAGACAGCAGAAAAAGAGTCAAGGAAGGCAGGAGGAGTGTTAGGCCTGTAATATAGAGCGCGCTGTTGCGCTACCGTGTGTGCGCGCACGTCAATTACAATTGACTATGGGAGGCTGACTATCTAGTCGACGCGTGCGCACGGCCGTGAGCGGTGGTGCGGCAGACCAGAAAAAGTGCAAGAGAATTGTATTTTTGCGCTGTCGCCACGTGACGCTATGAACCAATCACAGCGTGGACACGTCATAGCCACGGCCCCTAGCCGCACGCATCACCGCTTACCCTCTACAAACTAAACGCCCGCGCCACGTTCACGCGCAATGCCGTACGTGCACACGCTCCGCGCACTATATTACAAGCCTAAGGCTGCGCTTATAGTGCCGGCGTGACGGTCGCTGGAAAATAGAGATGACTTCCAGCGATTGCGACCAATCCGTTGCGGCGTCACGTTGCGCTTACTATAAGCACACACAACGGCGGCAATGCATTTGTTTTGCCGCGATGTCGCCGACACTGGCACTATAAGCGAAGCCTTAGGAAGCTGTGTAGGATGGGAGGAGGAAACAGAGGGGATGTTCTGACGTATGGATTCAACTTTTTCCTTAAAATAGGCAGCGAAGTCCTGAGGTGAAGAAGAGGCAGCTGAGGGTGGTTTGAGTAGAGAGTCAATGACAGAGGAGAGTTGGTGTGGGTTAGTGAAGAAAAGTAGGTTTGTACAACTTCCATGGATCTTTTTAAAGTGAAGTTTTCCTTGGAGGTCGCCTATACCCATCTGTGGGTGAAGAAGCGTAAAGTAAGTTCCTGACTACGTTGTCAGGGTCTGTAGCAGAACTGAGACAGGAGAGGGATGAGCGTAAAGTGGAATCAAAGGCAGTAGGCTAATAGAGCGCAGGTTTCTGCAGAATCTAGGGGTAGATGAAGATTGAGAAGGGGAGAAGCGAGAGAGAGAAAATGAGATGCATTTGTTAAACAGTGCTGGTATCATACATACTATTTAATTCACTAAATATATTCACTTATATCAGTTTGCACTTTAGACACCACTTTTTCTATTACATTTCAATTTTCGCCCGGATCACATATCTCACTGCTAATTTACAAATGATGTAATATTTTGTTTTCTATGCCAGCAACATAAATAATTGTTGTGCTAATCGGAATTTGTCTTTATGGCCTAAATTTGAAACGCTATTAAACAGGTCTTAAATAACGTCAGCATTTTGCAGATGATTCACCCTTACTGCAACTCCTCTAGTCAATGTCCAACTATATCTTGTAACTGAAACATTCAACAAGGAGCTTGTTCATCATGGGAAGTTTGCAAGTGATGCACCTTATGAGCAACTAAGGTTAAATGACTCCCACTTCAGTGCTACTCGCTACCGTAACGCAGCTGCCATCATTTTTCTATGCAAATATTCCATAATGCTTTGAGAATGTGGATGCGTTCCAATGAATAATTTTTATACAGGTATTAAAGCTCTTATTGAGGCTGATGCGGTGTATCCATGCAGACTGGAAAGTGATTCCCCCCCTCACCCCCCCCCAGGATTTTCAGTTGAAAACTGATACTCTATAGGGTGTTAGTCCATGACTAAACCATATGGTTTCTGAGGATTCTTATAGCACTAATCACATATCTAGCTATGGTGAACATGCTAGTAGCAGTGGTGTCCAAAAATATAAACTGCTTAGGAGTCGGCCAGCATTTTAAGCGCCAAAGGGGTGGTGTTCCGGCTACCACCCCTCCCACCCATCAGAGGCTCTATCACTGTGTCATTGTGTATCTGACACACACGCGCTCACTGACTCTCCAACACACACTTTCTCCGACTGGCTCCTCCAGCTAGCTCCACCCCTAGCCTTCGCGTTGCCTCTTCTGCCTCCTGCTCTCAGTTCCAGCCCGTCCTAATGACTAAGCGGCTGTGATTGCCACGTCGGTCAGTGTTGCGCACAGCAAAAGCGACAGTGGGGAAATATTTCCATCCCTCTTAAGTATTCTTGGTTTTAAAATAGGTTATTAGGTACTTTTCTTACTAAGAATTCAGGGATTGGTTGCTGTATTCTTTAGAAAATTAAGAAAAAGACTATTCGTTTTGTTGGCGATTATGACATCACGTGACCCTGCAGCGTCATTTGACACCGAAGACTAGGTGAGGAGGGAGACAAGAGCAGCCAGGGGGCACAGACTGAAAAGTTTGCTTACCCATGATCTATACTATGTTCATAATTCCAGGTATCTCAAAGTCTTTTCAATAGAGCTATCTGTCACGTAAATATTTTGTTCTGAATTATTAAGAGCTTGTAGGTAATACAGTTTTTGTTCTGTTTAAAGCTTCAGAAGGTAGGAGGGTGACAATGCTACAGTATGTCATCATTATCCCCTGAGGTACAGATATTTATTTGTAGAAGATTGCATAGTGGTAGACGAGGCAAGCACTCACAACAACCGTGTGCATCAATGTCCATTGTCTTAACCACCACACTACTGTATATCACGTCCTTGCTCTTCATTTTTCTTCCGTTTGTTTCTGTGGAAAAAAGATTCAGAAAGCATATTGGTGTCTTGTCTAAGTGCATCTGACATGGTCTTCTTTTTCCTCTGGGAGACTCGCTGCATTAATTAACACAGCTATGATGTGACATCATACCCAAGAAGAGAGCGCGTGCTAGAGGCAATGTGGTGTTGCCTTTGCTGCTAGAATCCACTCCCCACCTTCCATTCTCCTCCTCTTTCTTCTCTCCGCTCTTTCCCGCAGAAAAAAAAAATGTTCAGCAGTGACTCATCTAGTAGCAGCTACAGCAGAAAAAAGCCAGGGGCAGCTTTGCTTCCTTGGCTTGCATTGGCTGCTTATGATAAGGCATTATGAAGCACAGGGATTGTTTACCGGCAGCTGTCTTCATTTCTTTATCAACATAAGAGTCGACCGTTTGTAACTAAGCAGCAATCTGGATGTATTAAGGGAGTGACTGCCTGTGTTTTGTGTACGTGTGTGTAAATCTTTGGTAATTATTTTGTGCGTGGACGCTCAGGAAAATGCAGACTCGCAGCTGGAAAGATGAAGGGGAATCGACACTAGGTCTGTCCATGTTTCTGCGTTATATATGTGAATATATAATATTTATGCTTACTGATAGTTCTTTAACTGGGGAGATATTAAGAAAGCAGCGAATGTTTGTTTGTTCAGAATTAATGGTGTTTGGCATCCGAGCCAATGCTACCGTCAGCAACTACAATGAAATGAATACTGTTTTGTTTTGCTATGTATTTATTTTTGACTCTGCTGCAAGAGGTGTAATTATTTAATTGGGGTGTGTTGTGTGCATCTTATTCAGCCCAAGGCCTCAAAGGTGATTCACAAGAAGCGGTGTGCCAAACTAATTGTAGTTTATCTTTTTATTTTAAAATACCTGCGAGGAGAGCGTAAGTAATGCCAGTCACAAGTCTGCCCAAAAGCCGGGCACGCCGGACTGTAAATAATTATTATTTTATTTGGCACCGCAGAACAGCCTTAAGATATTTCCTGTGTGCTGCTTTACACGCGAAAGGGTTTTCTTGTCTGCTCTAAACTTGAATATTTCATGATTTATTGCATCACACAAGGATCACTGAGATTGCAAAACTCGTCTTCTCTCGACATGGATAGTTGGCTGCTTTTTTGGGACTGTAAGAGACCTGAGACCGAATACAGATTCCTGACTGTGATAAAAGGAGACTTGTGTCGCAGTGAAATTATTACAACCGCTTGTTAGGGTTGATGGATTGCTGTAAATTTGTACTTTTGTTTTTGCTTCCTCCCTTTTGCCTTTAACATCCTCTAATTGTTAATTTAGGACTTCATTTTGATCAGATGGAGGGAGTTGCATCGTTGCAAAAATTACATGTTTAAAATGTGATTTCTTTTCTGACACAACCAATAGAGTGGTTAGGGATAGTCAGAAAACCTGTTTGATGTGAGCTACAATACATTTGATATTAAATTATTCTATTCTGCATTAAAAAGAGCTTATAGATAGTACAGTTTGTGTTCAATTTCACAATTACTTACCATAACAATGACACATTAGGCTTCCTGATAAAAGGCGAGTTAATGTAGTATTTAATGTAAAAGTGAAGTGCAGTTGCACCTAGCAATATTTACTGAACTTGGAATAAATCAAGGCACTTGTTTATTAACCTAGAGTGCTGGAGGTTCTCCGGCACTCTGGGTCGTGTGTTTGCTCCAGGAGCGATCACACAATGCAACCAGGCCCTGGATGCTGGAGACAAGTTGTTGGAGGCTCCACTTCGTTTTTGATGCTTCTTTGGAGCGGTGAACATAATCACCCTCTAGAAAACGAGGAAGTGCCCATAACATACCTCGTATCTCATATAGTCCCATGCCGTTCCAGGTATGTCAGGACAGTGTTACCATAATGAAAGGTTATTTTTGTATGTCAAAATACGTGTAATTTGCAGATTAAGACCCCAAAGCCTAATTTTTACGAACCCAGTAAATATCAGAGAATATGCTATACAATACTGCTTTTGGTTATTTAAAAAAAGTTTTTTTAGTTAACTGATAAAAATATACTGCAGTGATCCCTACGTTTTCAATTATTATGATGAGGCTACTGAGCTATACCAAAAGAGAGAGTTATTGTAAGATCTCACAAAGAGGTTTGCGATCTGAATGAAAAAGCGAAATATTTAGGGGAATTTTATGTTTTAAGGAAAACCTCACAATTGCAAGTGGAACGGCACTTGTTAACCATAAACTGCACTCTTAACAGTAGCCCTTCCTCAGTAAATCATAAATGACCGCATAAGCTCAACTCATTGACCTTGGCAAAGATCGATTTGTTGTGTTGAGAGCAGAAGTGATGTAATTAATATTCAGTAACTCCCACTTTTATATTGTTTATAACTGTATTTCCGCTGCCTGTATTTAAAGCTGACTCCTCCAGCAGCCAATAAAAAAAGCTACAAGGTCATCAGGATATTACAGTGTGTCTTGCTGTTGGGTAACCATGCGGCCATCTTGCTTTCTCTTTTTTGTTTTCCTAGCACCAAAAAAGTTTACTATCTAGGAAGTAGTGGTCCCCTTGAGCTGGGAATACAGCTCTGGTGAGCCTCATACTTTAGATAAAACAATGAGGGGGAATTCAGGGGGGCAGTGGCTGTTTCCAGAATTCAACAATATTCATACTCCTGGTTTATCATTCATTCAGTGCTGGTGGGTCTACCACCTCCGTGGCCACAGACCTTCTGGCAGTTATGTGACTGCTCTGCTGACCAATTATGTCATCGTTTTTTTTTTTGAGATTCTGTTGACCTGTAGAGTGCTGCTCGTGAATACTGCCTAGAAAATTAGCAAAAGACGCCCAGGGTTACATCCTGACCCACTCTGTCTGTCCTTGGGGTACGGAAGTGAAAAATTAAGTAATAATCCCCTCAGAACAGGGCATTATTGGCCAGTAATGCCCTGTTCTGAGGGGATTATTACTATTATAGGCTAAATGTAGGCTTTTTTCATAAATAATAGACACTTTTGTGTAGTTATATGGATTTTTTTTTAATTAAAATAAAATGGTAAATACATTAAAGCACCTCTATATACACTTACACTGCACCTATCTATATCCACAAACTGATGCCCCCTGTGTGTGTACACACACACAGCAGCTACCCATACACAAACTGCTGCTACACACAAACTCTGCTGCTGCAGCTACACACACCAGCACACCGCACGCACGCTGCTGCTACACCCATAAACACTGCTGTTGACAAACAAACGCTGCTGCTGCTACTGCTACTGACACACTGACACACATACACACTAGACAGAAACTGCAGCTACACACACTGCAGACACACTTAGGCTGCGGTCACCTCCACAGCGCACGGCTCGGCGTGCACTGTGCTATCAAGCCCCGCCCCCCCAGTCCGGCCGGTCCCAGTCCCTACCTTGAAAACCTGTCGCGCACCGCTGGGGAAAGGTGCGCGACAGGTTTTCAGGGAGGCAGGAGAATTTGACCTCGACATCTGCGACGGGGGTGTGGCCACGCCCCCACCGGCGATTCAGCCAATAAGGGCGAACCAGCCGCGGGATGTCATGGCCACGCCCCTGCAAACCCACAGCCACGCCCCCTCCCGTCACAAATCTTCCCTCTCCCCACAGACCGCAGATCGCGGTGTAGCGCTGTGCATGCGCCGCCCCCCCCGCCGGGCACGCGTGCCACAGTGAAGACTGGGAACTCGGCCTTACTTTGCAGCTACACACTCTCCCTCCTTAAGGCCTGTAATATAGTGGACGCGCTTGCTGCGCCGTGCATGGCACTTATAATTGGCTGTGGGTAGCCAGGCTGTCTATGCTATGGCCGTGCACGCACGGCATTGAGCGTGGAGCCGGCCGATCAGGGGGATGACTCAGAAAAGTATGTATTTGCGCCACTACCGCTCAGTGTCTACATTGTGTGTGTGTGTGTGTGTGTGTATGTATGTGTGTGTATGTGTGTATATATATATGTATGTGTGTGTGTGTGTGTCAATGGACAGTAGTTGGCACTCACGTGTATGCAGTAAAAGGTAGATGCATGTCCCTTAGCAGTAGTTAACAGGCAGGGGTGTTCCTCACAACAGTGGTGCAGCAACGCATTAGGAACGAGACAGCACTCAGAGGTAATTACCTCTGAGTGCTGTCTCGTTCCGTAATTACCTGTGTGTGTGTGTTCTATCTCTCTATCTCTCTATCTCTCTATCTCTCTATCTCTCTATCCTCTCTATCTCTC
The DNA here is from genome assembly GCA_036426205.1 of Ascaphus truei. Classification (NCBI taxonomy): domain Eukaryota; kingdom Metazoa; phylum Chordata; class Amphibia; order Anura; family Ascaphidae; genus Ascaphus; species Ascaphus truei. The sequence goes on from WSYH01000747.1 coordinate 24,464, forward strand.
TATCTCTCTCACACACACACACACACCGGCTAACACGGTACTGATACCTCTACGTGTATGTATGTATGTATGTATGTATGTATGTATGTACATGTACACATACTGACAGCTTCCAAATGACACACACACACACACACTACCATCGCTCACAGCAGCACGGACCGTACACACACAAAGTGTCATTTGGAAGCTGTCAGTGTGTGTGTGTATGTACGTGTGTGTATATATGTATGTATGTATGTATGTATATATATGAACAGTTTTAAAGACAGCGCTCCTTTTTCAACACACCCAAATTGCTGCCCCCCTGGTGACGTGTGCCAAAATGTTGCACCAAATATCAAAATTGAGTGTGATGTTTACATGAACCAACTAGTGCCTACCTATAACAATTGGAATAAAATATATTATGGCAACATAAATCAAACAAAATCTAATTGTAAAAAATGTGCAAAAATTATAAAAAAATGAAATGGTCTGTTGAACATAAAAAAGCATAAAAATACAAAAAATTAAACTATAAAAAATGATACTTAAGTCCAAATGAAGTCCATGAATGAATATAACAAAGGTCCAGGCTGCTTCTTCTTGGGCTCACCAAGTTCCCATAGTACCTATTAGAAAAAGAAAAGAGAAAAAGCGCCCGATCCTTGTGTAAAATCAAAAAAAAAAAAAAAAAAAGCGAAGCTCTATTTTGCTTAAGAGAAAGGGAAAGAATTACCAGCAAGCCAAAAAAACAGCAATCCAAGTGAAAAGGACTAACTAATATTTAAATAAAGTTAAATTCGGTGTTTTGTATTGTGTCTTATGTAAACATAATTTGTGTATTAATAAGTGAACTTAATTTCTAGACGTGATTAATACAAAGTGACTTATTATGATTCATAAAGACATGTGATAAAAATAATAATTATAAATGTTGTGTGTTTGTGATGCAGTGCTGACCAAAGGTCCCACAGTTACACCAACTAGGACCCCAGAGGGAGCATGCTAGACATGCTCAACCCAGACCTCTGGGATCCTGTTACTGAGAGTGGAATCTATATTATACTATAGTGCTTATATCAATACAGTCGTTTAGACCCCCTGGACTCAATGTCTCTAACATGTAAATCCAGAAGGTCTCCCTTAGGTTCAGTTTTTTAACCCTGTCGCCACTTAATATTGCTAAAGGAATATGTTCTAAGCACATGACAGTCAGTGATGATGGATCCTTGTTGTGTGTTTCCAAGAAATGTCTAGATAGGTTGTGAGTGGTAATGCCATGTAGAATGTTTCTTCTATGTTCTAGAAATCTTGTGCTTAGAGTCCTTGTGGTTCTCCCCACGTATTGGAGTCCGCACTTGCATGTGATGACATAGATCACAAATGAGGATAGACAGTCCATATGGCTCTTGATTGTATGTGAAGATTTGTTAAAAAAGGATGTAACTTGATTGGTCTTGCACATATGTTTACATGTTATACATCTATTTCTACCACAAGCAAAGTTGCCATTTATTCTCGGTTTTGACAAAGAAGGATCCTTGATTTGTTTAAGGCGACTAGGTGCCAGAATGGTTTTCAAGTTTCTGGCTTTTTTGTATATAATGGGAACCTTAGTTGGTAATTTGTTTCCAATTATTGGGTCCCTTAACAATATACTCCAGTGTTTGTTGAGAATTGTTGAGATGCCTTTGACTGAATTATTGAATGTTGTAATGAAAAATGGTGACCTGACTGAATTGACCCCAAAGTCACCATTGATCCTTCCAACCTTGTTTGATTTGGACAATAAAGATTTACGCTCCAGGAGACCTACCTGTCGAAATGTCTCATAAATTATGTGTTTGTCATAACCCTTGGCCAGAAATCTAGCAACCAATATTTCCCCCTGGGCCAAAAAATCAGAACGTGAAGAACAATTCCTTCTAATTCTGAGAAATTGGCCCCTGGGGATATTGGCCAACCATCTTTTATAATGGTTACTATTGTTGTGTAGATAGCTATTAGTGGCCACTGTTTTAAAGTGTGTTTTGGTGATGATTTCTCCATTTAAATGAGCCTCCAGTTCTAAGTCCAGAAACACAATCATGTTCCTATTAATATTGTATGTAAACTTCAGATCCATGTCATTGTTGTTAAATGCCTGTAGTTTGTGTTCCAGGAGTTCCTGATCACCATCCCATATTAGGATGATGTCATCTATGTAACGGCCATAGTACACAAGACTCGCCCCCAGATCCGCATCACCCCACACATGTAGTTCCTCCCACAAACCCATGTAGAGGTTCGCATAGCTGGGGGCAAATCTCGTGCCCATGGCCGTCCCACAGATCTGCAAATAATAGGTGTCTTCAAATAAAAAATAATTGTGTTCTAGTATGAATGCAATAGCCTGTAAAATAAATAAGGATTGTGTGTTACCTAAATTTGTGTCCAAATTAAGAAAATGTTTTACTGCGTCTAGACCTTTGTTATGTTTAATGCAAGTATACAAAGATGTAATGTCACATGTTGCCCAGATATATGTGGGTTTCCAGGTAATCCCAGAGATGGAGTCGAGGACGTGCAACGTGTCCCTTAAATATGATTTTAGTCGTGTGACTAAAGGTTGTAAAAAATAATCCACGTATTGGGACACGTTGGATGTCATCGACTCCACCCCTGAGACAATGGGTCTTCCAGGAGGATTAGATAAGTGCTTATGTATCTTGGGAATGTGGTAAAAAATGGGTGTTCTTGGAAACCGTATGTAAAGAAAACCAAATTCTGACTTGTTAATGACATTTATATTTAGAGCCTGAGTAAGAAGATCTTTATACTTTTTTTGAAAACTTTCCATAGGGTCTTGCCCCAAAATGATATATGAGGTATTGTCACCTAACAGTCTAAAGGCCTCTGACAGGTAATCTGTTCTGTCCTGCAGAACTATGCCCCCTCCTTTGTCCGCCTGTCTAATGACAAGGTTGTTTAGACTACAAAGTTCCTTGAGTGCGATGTTCTCCTCTTTTGATAAATTTCTATTCCGTATTGATGTTGTATTTAAACACATTTGTTCAAAGTCTTTAAGAACCATGGTGTAAAATGTTTCAACAAATGATCCCTTTGAATGATAAGGAAAATACGTGGACTTTGCAGAAAAGGGAGAGTGGACTATTTTGATATCTTTTACTGAAGAAAGATCAGCGGATCCATCAATATTTGATTCTCTATCTAGAATTGGGGGTCTTCCTAGTTGTGATGTAATATTTAGATGGTTATTCGTGGATGATGTAGGACTATCTAGCTCATAAACGGATAGCTGACTTATATCCAAAAACTGTGGCGACTCCTCTATTTGTATCCCTTCTTGTAACAGGGTGGACATTGCATCAATGCAAGCTATCTCCTGTGTGTTAAGTATACATTGTTGTTTTTCCTTGTTTTGCATGGTGAAATGTCGCATCAGTGTGATCTTTCTAATATATTTGTTCAAGTCCACAAACAGGTCAAATCTGTTTGGAAGACTACTGGGGGCAAATGAGAGACCCTTGGTCAGCAGTGCTATGTGGTTACTAGACAAAATATGTGTTGATAAATTAAAAATGCCATATGTCTCTGGATTGCTGGCTCTTAGCTTACCTTCCTTCTTTCTTTGTTCGCGCTTCCCTCCCCTGGTTCCTCGCAGCTTCTTTTTCTCCGTTGTGGAGTGTTTGTGTGATACGTCGGTTTCCGATCCCACAGGGGATAGGATTTTCCTCTCTCTCGATTCTCTTCTTGTGTTACTAATTCTAAAAAAGAGGCAGTGTGAGATTTAGTGGTAGGGACAGTATTTTCTGGATGGTTCTTATTACTATCTCTAGTATGTGTTTTAGGTATCGCCCCACTACTTTTGTCAATCACCACAGTCTCCTCACACATTGCCCCCTTTTCCTGTAGGACTTCAAATCTATTTTCTGTAGGACAGGAAAATTGTGTATTTGCTGTTGTCTTTTCACTTCTATGAGTGTTCTGTCCTTTGTCACTAGATGTTGAGTGAGTGTTTGAATTATCTCTACTCTTATCTCTACTCTTATCTCTATGTTTATCATCTTTGTGACTGTTTTTTTTGTAATATTTATTTGGAGTATAATGTTTCGACCTATCTCTCCTATCATGTCGTCTCCAATCTCTAATTTTATCAGTAGCATAGTCTGTTTGATCTCTAACATATTTGCTACTCTTGCGATAACTGATCTCCTTTTCATATTTGAGTACCCTAGAGTCAACTAGTTTATCCAACTCCTGGAATTCTTCACTTTCCACATATGGAATCATGATTTTTTGAGTTTCCTCTATTTCCTTTGCGATTTCATTAAGCTTATCTTCCCTATAATTTATTAGTAATTTTATTAGGGTAAAGGAACATGACTCCATTGCGTCATTCCACTTACTTTTAAAATCAATATTTGTATCAAATGTTGGTTTTTTTGTAAACCTTAGACCCCTAGGGACTATTTTAGCATCTAGATAATTCTGTAATGAAAGGAGATCAAGCCAATGTTTCATCTCTTCCTTCGCCAACCTTTCAAGCTTAAAAAAATTGGTCTTTAGATCAATTGTATCCTCTTTAAATTCTGTCATATCTATTTCAGCTGAATCTGCATATTGTTGTCTCCTAATGAGACGCTCTTTACTAGTTTTCATCATTTTGCCAGATGTCCCAGAGATGCAATAGCAAGATGGGCGTATATGAAAAACTGCTGCTGTCTATTGAGGATGACAATTTAAAGGAACAGTTTTAAAGACAGCGCTCCTTTTTCAACACACCCAAATTGCTGCCCCCCTGGTGACGTGTGCCAAAAAGTTGCACCAAATATCAAAATTGAGTGTGATGTTTACATGAACCAACTAGTGCCTACCTATAACAATTGGAATAAAATATATTATATTATGGCAACATAAATCAAACAAAATCTAATTGTAAAAAATGTGCAAAAATTATAAAAAAATGAAATGGTCTGTTGAACATAAAAAAGCATAAAAATACAAAAAATTAAACTATAAAAAATGATACTTAAGTCCAAATGAAGTCCATGAATGAATATAACAAAGGTCCAGGCTGCTTCTTCTTGGGCTCACCAAGTTCCCATAGTACCTATTAGAAAAAGAAAAGAGAAAAAGCGCCCGATCCTTGTGTAAAATCAGATGAACATTTTAATAAATCATGGACAAGACAAATGCACACTTACAATTTGTCTGATTAAAATAAGCATTTTATGGGACCTGCCCATGCACCAATCGAAGACTCCACAGTCACCTCCGCTCTGCAATCTCACGATCAGTTCGAGACCCAGTAGTTGAGAACGCCGTTTACTCCAAGGTGTATAGATTATCATCCGTCAGGAGCTTCTCAGCAGCGTGCGTCCGCCATTACTCCCACGCATGTGGTACTGGATACCGGAAGGACTTTCCTTGTGGTTCCTGTGTCTCTCTCTGGTGCCGAAGGCAGGTCAGCCACCGTAGTTGCAATGCAAACCGTCCCTACGCGTTTCTTCCGCCTTTGCGGATTTCATCAGGGGATGGACACCAAGGGGGCTAGCTGGTGTTAAATAGTCCCTCACATCAATGGCTCACAGGTGTATTTAATACCAATGGTGTCATTAAATCAAGTTGATATCTGGTGCAATATAATTGAAAACTCTATTAAATTTGAACTTCACAGAATTTGAAACGTTAGTGCATTAAACAACAGCAAACGAGGATACTATTGCTGATGGGATAATTAGCCAATTTATATGCAGATTACATACTAACATGAACAGGATATAAACATAGAAAAGAACTTGTTCCAACATTTATGTACTAAAGAATGTAAAGAATATATACAAAATATAATTAGATAGAATATAATTAGATTATTTCTTACATATGTATATCAATCATAAACAAATTAATTATCACATATTATATACATGTCCTACCTATAACCAATAATATAAATATAATATCTTTACATTTTTTATAAACCACATATAAATATATATTAAATATAAAAATAATTATAAAAAATATAAAAAATAATGAATCTAAATACCGTAATATAATAATTGTTCAGAAAACGAATAAATGCATACTTAAGCTTGAAAAAGAGAGAAATATTTCATGTGTCTCTCTATGTGTGAACTGGAAAGAAGAGATGAAACAGTGACTGTTGATTGCAAGGGACAAGCCAAAATAACTATATGGCTATAGATATAATATCAAATATAGCCCTTTTGGGTATTTTGAGTCCTATTTGGTCGAGTTACAATTGTTCCCAAATGATTTTATCTATATCCTTATGGAGAAAGGATCCCTATAGATATAATGGGGGCAAAAAATGATCTTACATATGAGGAAAAAAGGGAACCTAGATCAAAACCACTCCAAAAAAGAATGTTGTACAAATATATCAGTGTGACGACTAATATTCGTACTAGTTATAAGTATAATACCTATATAAGGAATGAGAGTGTGTTAATAAATGTCTATTGTTGACTAATATATATTGAGTGATAAGAGAAAAAAAAAAAAAAAAAAAAAAAAAAAAAGCGAAGCTCTATTTTGCTTAAGAGAAAGGGAAAGAATTACCAGCAAGCCAAAAACCAGCAATCCAAGAAAAAATCCGGCGTTCTCAACTACTGGGTCTCAAACTGATCGTGAGATTGCAGAGCGGAGGTGACTGTGGAGTCTTCGATTGGTGCATGGGCAGGTCCCATAAAATGCTTATTTTAATCAGACAAATTGTAAGTGTGCATTTGTCTTGTCCATGATTTATTAAAATGTTCATCTGATTTTACACAAGGATCGGGCGCTTTTTCTCTTTTCTTTTTCTAATATATATATATATATATACATAATATTATACACATTCCAATTATATATTACAATATATATATATAACACAAACTTATATAATCAACACATATTATATATAATAGATATACCCAAGTATGAAGCTATATATAGCTATATATTATCATATATAATATATATATATATATAATATATATGAAAAAGAAGAAGAGCGCACGCCCCTAGCATAATACTGTTGATTTAATGATAAAAGGGAAGGGGGGGGGGAAGAATAACACTCACAGGGTAAAAATCAATTAACACTTGTGTGAATAATTCACCACCATCCGTCTCTGAACTGTACATCCACAGTTCTTGGCTCCCTCAGGCTGCATGGAGATGATGTTATTCACAGGAGGCCCGTGGTGTAATTCTCCGAGAGAATTCAGTCCATGTACCATCAGGAAAACGCCTCCTTCACTTCAATGGCTGCCGGATCAATCGCGCGCTTTCAAAGCTGCCTCGTGCGCATGCGCAGCGTCGTAATGACGTCATTGCGCAATTAGGATTCCCTGACCTCGTTTCGTCACCAGAGGGCGACTTTTTCAAAGGGCTGATACTGAATGGACAAAGTTCCTGGTTTTAAAGCCAATTGGTTGCTTACAACCACGAAAAAGACAAAATTGATAAATGAACCTATTAATTACTGACGGAAACTGAGAGGCCCCATAGAGAAGTTAGTATAAATAGTAGTCACTGGCTCGACAATACTGGTTCATAATAGGAGCTAATATGAAAAAAGCAACTAACATAGGACCAAAAAGGCTGGACATAAGAAAATTGGGATAACGCTGCTAAATTAACTAGAAATACTGTATGTTAAGAATATACACAAAATACAACCAAAAAATCCACTAAACTCATAATCCCCATGTCATCATTATATAGACTATGAGGTAAGGAAACACTTACATAACATAGGAATGCATATAATACCATTTAGATTCATTAATACAGATACCAATTATCAATAATAAAATAAAATACATATATATGAAAATAAATACAAATCACTATACATGAATATCAATTAGTTCATATAACTTCATATAAACCTATTAACAACTGCACAAACACACCAAATAGACCATTATAATAGATGATTAAAATAATTGACTATCTAATTTGTTCCCCTCAATTTTTAACTGTTTTTAAGTTTGAGTGTATTTATCTATATATGATGTATTAAAGTTTTATTTTTAAAAACAATATCTTGGCGATCCTACAATACATCAAGGTATTTGTTCTTTTACTGTACATACTTCAGATAAGGGTTTACTTGTCTGTACCAAGAGATATACCAACCGTTACGATCATTAGCACAGTATTTTCCTCTAATACCAGGTTCTTTTGGGTTTATTTAGGATTGCACCTTACAAAAGGATATTTCATCTTTCCCCTCCCCCTTCCTTTGTTGTTGGGAATCCTTGATGGAGAAGGATTTAGGAGTGCTTGTACGCAGACTTAGCAATAGTGCCCAAAGTCATAGGTAGCTGCGATGCAAACAAGATCTTCTCTTGCATTAAATGGCAATAGGTGGCATGGAATTAAACATGATTATGCCCCTTATAAACATTAGTAAGACCACACCTTGAATATTGAGTACAATTGTGGGCACCCACTCCTTCTAAAAGGCACTATGAACTAGAGCGAGTGCAGAGAGATATCCACAATTAATAAGGCATTGGATTATCTGATTTTTGAGGAGGCTTAGCTAATTAGATGTGTTTACAATCAGAAAAGAAGCATCTAAGAGGGAATATAATAACTATATACAAATATTCGGGAACAATACAAGTAGCTTTCAAAAGAACTGTTTATTCCAATGGCAGTACAAACAATACAGGGTTATGCCTTAAGTGTGGAGAAAAGAGATTTCACCATCAACAAAAGAAGGGTTATTAAAGTACTGTAGGCAGTTAAAATGTGGATTTTCATTACCCATGGAGACTGTGATGGCAGATACAATTATAGCTTCAAAAAGGTAGGACATGATTTTAGAAAGGAAATGTATACTGTACAAGGATATACCAAATAAGTAACCTTGGAAGGATGTTGATCCAGGGAATAATCGTTTGCCAATATTTGTGCAGGAAGTCATTTATTTTTCCCCTTGAGCTACCATGATTTTTCACTGGGACTTTTTGTTTGCCTTCCTCTGGATCAATATACTGTAAGTACAAATATAGGATAAAGTATCTGTCGTTTAAATTTAGCATAGATTTAACTTGATGTATGTCTGTTTTCAACCTCACCTACTATGTACTATGTAACTATGTAGCATCCCAAAATAACAGCCCTGATGTATGACATCTAACATGACCCTAATCTAAATACACACATACATAAAAACAAAGCAAAGCTCCTCAAGGATAACCCAGGTCTCTATTCTGTAAATGACTGTTATTATCACAGTAATGTTGATATTGTCTTGTCAATTACCACCCCAATTCCTTAGTAAAGTTAAAATAGTGTAATCCACATAATAGTGCAGTATATCAAAATATCTTCTGGGTACATAATATTGATAAGAGAGAAAACACAAAAGAAGGATATTTAGGAATACAGTGATAAAAAAGTGAAAATATGCGGTGATCCCTAGTGACACTGCCAGAGGTAAGCTAACTTATGCTGTTAGCATGATTAAGTACTGTATTTAATCAATAGTATCTGTTTATTAGGATAAATAATCAGAAGCCTTTACATCTACGGTATTGTGTTGTACAGCTAAATACTATTCCGATGTTCAAGTGTTTTTGTTTCACACCGTAGAGTAATATCTATCCTATTGTTTAAATCCTAGGAGGAACCCTATATAGAACTACCCCTTTGGTTTGAGCAACACAAAAAATTCTACTTCATATCCAAAGTTAGTCCACAGTTAGTCCAGATGGTGATTGGGTAGTGGGTGAAGGGGATCTGTTTCCGCTTGCAGTCTGTTTTTCTCTTCCCATATATACTGTATGTGTGTAAAGGAAGGTGTTGCTAGATCTTTCATTCTTGTGGCAGTGTACGGTAGGCCTCACAACAGTGAAGGGTTAATAAATGTAGGAGTGAAATAAAAGTAGTGGTACCTCCTAGCACCATCCACTGGGATCAACTCAAAAGAATGATAGCCAAGTACAATAGCAGTGGTAGTGATGACTTACCTCTAGTTCACTAAGCAGATGTGGATCTGTTACGCTCAGATATCACAGTACATGGAACAGCCCTGTGACGAGAAGTTATTCAGGGCATCGGAGGAGGATCAAGTTGGTAAAGGGGACGTGAGTTACAGGCATGTTCATATCATATCAATAGACAAAAGAAAACCCAATACTACATTCCAATATGACCAATAATTTAGTTCATTACATTCTGCTCTGTTTGTTCTTCTCATTTTATGGGTCATTTGATTAAATCCATTGGCCAAAACATTTCAAGCCTGTTGACCACATCACTGAGATCCTCCTCATCATGTCCTACAGAATGCTACCAATTTTATACCTGTATTTTGTATTCTATCAGTACATACAGTAGAGAGAAGAGGAACAAACAAACAGTATGGTCAGCAAGCATGGAAATGCGTGACTTAAGCGTGACTACGGGGTTAAAATAAAGACGCACAGTATGTGATTTGTATGAGTCTAGATTGCAGTTAAAAACTGGTTAAAAAAAAACAAAACAAAAGTGCCCTAATAAATATATGGGGAAATCTAAAAAAAAAGTGCAAGGATAAATATATTTAAACTTCCCATGCTTGTTGCTACAGCAAATGTTAGCTCCACCTCTTTCTGGGGGGGAGAACTCTCTTGATAGACTACTCATTCCCATGTGTTTCTAAGGACCTAATGATTAAATAGAAGGGATATGGTGTGAGTTTAAAAACATAGGAGAATTGGTAAAGCACTTACCAATTCAAGCCTTCTTCTTTTGTGCTGGTGCCGTGATGGAGAACATGGGCAGGGACCCCTTCCTATTTGAGAACGTTGTCACGATGTATTGTATGGAATGAAGATCTTTCTCCTCCACACAGACTGTAATAATCAGAAATCAGTTTAAGGTGCACCCGAAGGAAGGGCGCAACCCCCCCAAGTGTTGTGAGAGCTTTTTCAATCCTGTCTGGCTAGAATATACTATGAAATCTGAAACTGATTCCTGATTACAAGTCTGTGTGCGGAGGAGAAATATATACAGAAAAGTCAGTGAAAGACAGGGCCCCCCTATAATACACAGTAGCAGGTGTCATGGAAGTGAAGAATTTATACATAAGAGCAAATAGATCCAGCACATAGATTTCCTCAATATTAACTTATATAGAGGTACTGCATGAATCATTTAGGTCATAATCCCGTATGCACTCTAGGGTTCACAGATGTATCCCAATGTCTTCTTCACTCATATTTGTTTATAACATTGTAAAAATGTCTTTCCAAATAGCAAAAGAGGTTATACAGCTCAACCCCCTTACTGCTGCACGCGCGGCCGAGTTTTTTGAGCATTTGCCCGGTCTCTCCGCGCAGTAACCAGCGCGCGCCCTCCGATCGGGCTTTCTCCCTCCGCTCGCCGGGTCCGCCGGTCCCCGACCCCTGCCACCCCTGTCCCCCACACTCGCGACACCAGGGCTCCCTCGGGGAGCCCTGGACGTGCGTGCAGGGGGCGCAGGCACCCGATGACGCGTGACCCGCGCGCGTCGATGATGCACGGCACGCCAAGAGTGCGGCTCAGCAGTGCCCGGGGCACTCATAATAAAATGTTGCCCCTCTGTATATTCGCTGTGCTTGGGGTGCAAAGAACACATTGCGCTATAAGCGATTGCGTTAGAAAATATGTACAATTGTAGCATTATCAATAAAGTATTTAAATACCAATAATCGTGTTGTAAAGTATTCATAAATACGAAAATTGGGAGCCCACGCTGGCATCGCATTATAAGCGGATTCGCGTTGTAACGGATCGCGCTCTATAAGGGGTTTGAGCTGTATGTATAAAGAGTCATGATACTCCCCCAATCAGAGGTGAACCTCAATAATTGCACCAAGAGGGTATGTCTGAAAAAGCCACAAAGAGGCAGATCCAGGCCCCCCTCTTGATCGTACATAACACCTCCTTGAGTTAGACGTCAACAATATCTGTTGAAAAAGATGATGAAATAGATCATGTGATCACATCTAATTACTCATGTACCATGCTCTCTGGTGTCCGAGTAAGCGAGCTCCTCATTTTGCATCAAATACGGAAGTGAATCTCCTGTTGGGGGAAGAAAAAGTTGGCTGCTATAGTTTCAAAGTATGGAGCTGTCGGTCCCAAAATATTAATAAGTCTTTATTGGGCTACTTTACAACATAATAAAATGACTAAGGAGAACAGGCAGCAGAGAACCTCTGTACCCCTGCGCGAAACACATCAGAGGTTCTCTCTGCCTGTTCTTTATATATCACCTAATCCCGGCTGGCATTAGCCCTGTCTTTCTTATGTTGGGCCTATAGCCTATATTGGCTATTACACTACTAAAACACTAATAACTAATATCGCTATATATACATAGGCAAGATAAGCTAAAATACCTGAGTAGATGATAAAATAGGATTAAAATCAGTACAGTTCATATTAACCGAACCGTTGTAGCCTATGGGGCTCTTCCCTAAACTTCGATAATGCATTATGAACTAATAAGTGCCATTTAGAGTTATATTGTATGTGTACAGTGCTATTCACAAAGCTTCTATACAGGGCTTTTTACTACCGACTCATAATACTCTCCCTATAACGTATGTGCGGTGCTGAAAAATGCCCAAACTAGCATTTTTTGACAGCACTGCTATTTTCCTAAACTCTGATATGCATATCGTACTAATAAAACCTGTATTGTTCTTTGCCACCCAAAGGGCATCACAAAGGCATCACATGGTATATCTACCAATCCAATGGTGGGTATACCATGTGATGGCTGACATTTATTTTTTTGGTCTGAGGTGACGTCATTTTAAGTGAGGGAACATATACTACCTGATTGGATAGCTTTTCCTCCCTTTTTGATGACGTCACATACTTTTTTTTTTTAAATGAAAGCTGTCACAACATGGTATGCCAATCAATCGGTTGGGGCATGTACCATTTGACACTCAATGATATGTCACAGCTCTTACAGTATCGTGCGGGCAACATGTCCCGCCCCTTTTGGATTATAAAGAAGAAAGACAAAGAAAAGAAAGAAGGAAAGAACTTACCGGAGATGTCTCTTCAATCAACAGAGGACCATGACTTCTTCGCATCATGCGACTGTTGATCATTGTTGTAGGTTACGAGATGTGCCGGAGTAGGATTCGAGGGGGAATACAGCAAAGGTAAGAAATACATTGATTGTATTTTATTTCATTGTGTATTTATTTTTGGGCCCATTGACTGGTCATGTGCTTATCTATTCCCTTTTCTGGGTTATAGATAAGACCAGTGACAATCAATGCATTTTTTGGCAATGTTTTTTTTGATTTCATTGTAATGTATTGTATTTTTTGTTTTGTGTTTTTATATTTAGTGTTGCCCATTCATTGTCATGTGACAATCCATGCCCATATTGTGGGCATGGTTTACCCTGTCCATCAATGGCTTTATTGCCAAATGCTTGTTTTTAGTTAAATGTCATGTGTTTTATTTTGTGGCTTTTTTTTAGCTTGCCCATTCATGCCACTGGTGTCAATCCATGTCCATATTGTGGGCATGTTTCACCATTGTGACAATCAATGGATAGAGGGGTGGGGAGTGGGGGTAGTTGCCCCTGGGAAGGGTAGTTAGGCCTCCCAGTGGGTAGTGCAGGGAATAGGGGTTAGCCCTTAATTACTGTAGTTGGTTTACTAACTGCTAAAATGATGAAGGGTTTATAGTGGCCAGTATGTTTTTTTTTATTGTACCGTTGCTGCCACCGAGGACCCAGAGACGCAGAGGAATGAGGAAGGAACTTCATCCTGTCAGAGGTAAGTTTAATGGACAAATGCTCTCTTCCCATATCTGGATATAGGGATTTTGCCCTTACTGTAGGTATGTATTGGGGGTGGGGAGGGGTATTAGGGTTTGTGACTTTCAATGTTTTGGGGTAGAGGGGGTGGGTGAAGGGGGTACTTGGCCCAGGGGTGGGTTGTCAGGCCTACCGGCTGTGGTAGAAGGAAGGTTACCAACCTTCATTAGCATGGAGCATTAATTACTGCTATGTAATGGAAGGGGTTTAAACGTCGCCCGCAACCTTCCTGGTAGGCCTAACCACCCACCCTGGGCCAAGTACCCCCATTCACCCATCCCCTCTACCCACCCCGAATAAATCAGGTACTGGTATTATTATTATTTTTATTAATAATAATTATTCCTGTGGCTTAACCCCATACATGAGGTCCTGTAACTCGGGAAGCAGGGGGTCCCCGAGGCTGAATTAATGCAGTGTAGCACAGGAGAACCCCATGCTACGATACATATTATTAAATTAACATTAAACTGCACGATTGCCTGTAAGAGCGTGTGTGCATGAGATCAGTCGTCTCATCCGCAGCTCTACTACAGACATTGCAGTCATTAACCACAAAACAATAGTCACATAAGGTATTGGGGGGGCAAAAAAACACAAGTAGTGCATGTTACATTTTATTACCGCCCATAAAAAATCATGACTTTTTTCTTGGGAATACCGTTTTGACACACATTTCTTATAGTGCAGTAAAAAAATGTCAAACCCGCATCCGCCAGCACTGAACTAGCCCAGTTTAGGAATAGGCCCCCTAGTAACTAGTCTGGGGTTCCAGCCCGTTAGTTCCTCCCCATGTGTGTGTATATCTTTATTTCGGTATTGTGTCATCACCATGTACATAGTGCTTTAAGGCAGTAACACCTGAGAAATTATACATAATGGGAAAAAGCCTTCAATCACATTAAGAAAAGGAGCCCTGCTCTAAGAGCTTAGACTCTAGTGTTAAAGTACGGGCAGATATGACGAAACTCATAGGATGGTATTTGGTAAGTTTGTATTGCAAGGGATCATACTGTTATATCTCTCTACATTGCTCTCTAAATTTTTTAAGCACTCCCCTTGTAAAGGTTTTTAAATCTGGTTTAACACATACAATGTAGCGTACTGTTTTGTGCCGGATCGGCGCGATCCCCCCATGAATTTCCGCAGAACCGTGTTGCTCCTCCAACACATACAGAAATGAATACGCTGCAGATGGTCATTAGTTCGAATGTACCGCCGCAGTGTTGATCCTCGCTATGCTTCAGTGCAGTTCCCCCAAAACTTCCCTCCTATTTTGCTTCCTGTCTATCCTTGATGGACAGGGTTCTCCAAATTGTCAATGAGTCTACGCTTGTACTCGCTGACTGCTAGTGAGTACTCCTCAGCCAGGCCTTGCCACCCGACAGTTGCTGCGTGCCTATCTCTTGTGGCAGCACTGGTAGGCCGATCCCCCAGTAATGGTATTTTGTGTGTGTATGTTAATTTGCTGGACGCAGCACTCTCAGCGCCTGATATCTCAGTGTTGTCCTAGGGCACAACAAGTTTTGGAACAACCTGCTTCTTTGAACGAGACGTGCTCACGTGAGATATCCCTTGAAAAGGTTGTGAGCCATCGGTAACACATTTTTTCCACTTCCTCTATCTTTCTTTTCAATTACACCCTAATAATGTGATCAATGAATCGGCAAAGTCACAAAGAAATTGGAGAGGGGCCTGGACTATAGGCTGGCATTACTTTTAAATAATAGGGAACTCTTAGTCATAATTATCTGTGCCTCAATCAGTGGTGGGCACTGACAATACCCTCAGGAGCGCGCAGTGTCCTCTAAAGAAACCACACATTACCCCCTACCCCTGCAAGCACGTAGGTTTGCAGCACAGGTACAGTAGAGCTCCCTCCCTCTCCGGCAGCTGCTTAATAACATGCCATGATTAATACTATCCATCCACTCTCCTCTTCTTGTCACTCACGTAACCAGTGTATTAACTAAGGCAGCGTATTTTTCCAGCACATATAAGCTCAAATCTGTAGACAGCCATATATTTCCTCTAATCCCTTCGCACTGGGGGGGAGAGAAGAGGCCGCTGTGGGTTGTTGCACGGTTGGGGCCACAGGTAAATTCCCACAGGCTAGGAAGGAGAACTATCCTGAAGGTCTGACGTAGTGGCTTCAGTGAGTAAAAGCCTGACTCTGAAAATATAGACACTGACTTGCAAGCAGGGGGAGCCTGGTTCATATCCACTGTGACCATTCCTTGTGACCTTCCCTTGTGACCCATTGAGCAAGTCTCTTTATTAACACCCCATGCCTAAGGCACCACAAAATCAATTGTAAGCTCTATGAAGGCATGCCTGCAAAAAGTTCTACGTAACAGCCCTGCATACTGTCACTGTCATGCTATACAAGAAAAAAACCAAGATTATAAATAACAATCACAAGTAAAAATTACACTGGTTTTGATATAAAGCACAAGAGCCTTTTTTTTTTTGATATTACACTGGGGGCCAATTCCTCATAACAAACTGACCATTGAAGAATGAAAAACGCACTTTTAATAAAGAAGGTACAAACACTTTGATTGCCCCTAGAAAATCCAGTATCTGTAGATAGCTGGTTATGTTTGTCAGCAAAGGATGGCACTGTATATACATGTAGCGGTTCAAAAATAACAAATACAACACAAGTGGCAATTAACTGTAATACAAGCATATTCGTTTTACCCCTCCCATCTCTAGGACGTACTCCCTCAGAGAATCCACTCAATCAAGTGTCCTGCGGATCAGTGTCTAACTTCTTCTCGCCCGTTTGTGATCAAATAATGGTGACACTAATTGATCTGGGCGGCCCCATTCTCTGGTCTGTATGTCTACTTGTGCTCGTACAGTGTTCCTGCCTACACTCCAGACATGCATGAGATAACCATACTACTAAGCCTCGTTTGGTACTCAGAGGTGGCTAGATTTAGATTTAAGGTGAGTCTCCCCCCGCTTCCCTTACCCGATGTATCCCGGTTATGTCGTCAATTTCCTGCATTATATGGTTCAGGAACATATGGAACTCAAGGCCATGAGACTGTTCATCCCTACCACTATGGCTCTCTCACCTGCTTACTCTCCTACTAGTTCTCTTGTTTCCCTCCCTTCCCGCTTTAACCTGGCGTACCTAGGCGTAGTGGTTCTTCACGGGGCAATAACGTCATACAAATAGCGGACCCTTTAGGGGTGACTATCCCCTTTTTGGATTTCCTCCATCTCCTCACTAGCCCTCTGGCCTTCCTCAGCCCGGTACAATACCACAGCCCCCATGATCAAGCCCATCTCCTCGCATCAGAATGAATTGAGTGCGGTCCCAACCCTTCTGAAGTACCCACTATATAACGGAGCCCACCACTTAGTGCTATGATCCCTGCAATTGGTTTCACACCACCAGGGTTCCTTCTCAAGCCTTCTCTGATCCCTCTCTGCATAGAACCCAGATTGGATACTAGATGTGTAGAGGCCACCATAATAACTCTTAGGCCTCCCTCTAACAATGGTTGGCTTAGATAGTATGATTCATCCTAGGAGTGGTTTTCACTTGGGACACCCTCCTCCCATGATCCCTCATCTGAGGATTTACAGTCCACGCCTGTCCATGGACGACACGGCCGCTTATTCAGATGTGCCTGACCCCCAGCCATCAGCCTCTTGAATTCGACGTGACCCAAGGTGATGGAGAGGGGCAGGGGCATGCCTTAGGCCCTGGGCAAAGGAAAGGGAAGTGTTCTTACGCCTTCGGCATGTGTTAATCAGACAGCTTGGCGATGCCTATGACCCCATCATGGTCTTGGGGTAGCAGGCCTCACACCCCCGCTGTCCTCCGATGGCCCTCTTGCATAGCCTGTGCCATATCTCTTCTCTCGATCCTGCTGTAACTAGACGTTTTGCATGCTCACCCGTTGCCGGAGGTGCTTCCCGATCTTTTCCGCTGCTAACTACCCTAGGAAGTGACGCCATCCTTCGCTCGGACGCGTGCGTCATCTTGGGTGGGGTCTGTCCCACCCGCGGAACGTTCCTCTTCTCATTTTGACATCTGCACTCGACTGTCTTGCACGCTTCTCTCCTCGGCCCGCTTGGGCTTGGTGGGGCCATTCACTTACGGCCGCCTCCATTGAGCCTGTGGGGTAAGAAGGAGGTTCTCACCACTGCTGCCGCGCTGCAATTGTGCTCTCCTTCCCAGTCCCATCTCCGATGTTCCCTCTCGCTGCATGGGAGTCGCCAGCGGCCCGTGGACTCTTTCGCTGGCTCCTTCGTCGCACCAGCGCTGTTGGTGAGGGATGTCGATCTGTAGCGGTGCCCACGGTAACCGGTCTCGTCTCTCACATCAACCGCTGCAGTGGTCCTCCGGTAGGCCATCCCCACCGATTGTACTGCTCCATGGTCGTCTTCCGAAGAGGATGATGCCGATGAGGGTAATGGTACCTCCGCAGGGGACCCGGCATTGAGGCTCCGTTCCCGCCTATGGTCACACCTCTACGCTCTCTTCTCTCTTTCTTTCTTCGGCGCTACAGCAGCCTCAGCAATCACCATCTCCGGTATCTCTCTTCTCTGTCTCGATCTTTGGCGGTTTCCTAACGGCTGTCAGCATGGCTGTAGTTCCTCTCCCCCTCTGCTGCCCAGGTACGAATGCTCCACTCTACCGACAGCTGTGCGATTGCCGCATTCGAGGGCAATCTCGCGTCGTACTGGCTCTCCTCCCGTATTCTCACTGCATGCATAGAAACCGGAACTTTCTTCCTATTCACCCACGTCTTCACTACCAGGACTTCCTGAGTGGTAGGGGTGTATAGCAAAGTCCGCCATGGCAACAGTTAGTAGTTGCCTGGGTAATGGGAGACACATGACAACAACAGTCCTCTCTGCTCGCCAGCTCTTCGCAATGATAATCTGAGCGTCACACGATCCTACGCTCCTCCCTTTATACTCAAATCACTTTCCATTTGGTGGGTGGCAGTGACCCCTCAACCTCGCTGGTGGAGGAATCCCACCACTTGTCCACCATTTTTAAACTCTTGTTCGGACGGAGACTCGACGCTCCAATAACACATTAATTTGTCGGTGGGTCCTGATGAGCCAGAACAGGTTGAGCAAATACACTGAGAATTTAATTCCCTTGATAGGCAAACACACGACACTGCAGAATAACTTAATCAATTACACTCACGGTAGAGAACAGGGATATGTCCATAAGGTGCCCAGCACCAGAAGATGTCCTAAAGATTCTTGGTCCTTGCAAATTGCCAATAAAAGCCAGTCCATCCTTCTTGAATGTGCATAGTCTTTTCTGGTTCCTGGGATTGTCTGAATCCCTAGGCTAAAACGAAATCCTGATCGCAGGCAAAGTTTCCTTGGTTGCGATGTTTTTATAACGACCCTTGGTATCTGGCATCGAGCGCTTGAAGAAATCAGTCGTACAGCACACAACAACTAACCGGAATCAACCAGTAAGAGGGAGTACAGGGCCTTTTAAGGACAGTGGCCTGTGAAGTGTTACATTAGCGCTCATCATCCCCATTGCAGGCAATTATTATTTCCTCCTCTTCATACCTGCCAGGCTCACATGGGCAATTCCTATCCAGCTTAGTCAGGTATCTCTGAGCATGCTCGTAAGTCCAGCTTGGTAAGCACGCTAAGTAAAAGGTCCCTCATTCTGGGGGACAGCAATGTCTGAGATTTGGTCCCGAGGTGTGAACTATCAGGAAGGAGTACAGGATCTGCTACTCAGAAACATCCTGATTTAAGTGACACTTTACTACGAATCTGGTACTCTTTCTCCAACAGGGGGCTCCTTATGAGATACATTTAGTTCCTTACCTGCCTTACAAGGCACGGCAGACAAAAATAGCTCCTGCCGTGACATTTTAAAACGCAACAGAAAGGCACTTCTACTGCCAGGTAGAGTTAGGCCTGCAACTGGGACAATGCCATGCATATCGGATGAAACCCCTTCCTCACCCACACGAAATAGGGTACAGCTGAGCCCAACTGCCTTTATTATGCGCTGATTACCCCCATTTGTGCCCAAAGATATTGAGGAGGTTGCTCACACAGTGCACATCATGACTCAGATCGGCTCTTCAGTTTTTCGTGCCAATTCCTGGCCAGTCCCCTCAGAAATTTTCTCTCTGCCCTGCCCACGTTGTATTCCCGAGTGGCGGGAACCGCCACCTTTGATTACTTTTGCAGTCCACTCACCGCAGCTTTGACTTGCCTCGGTAATCACCGTGACTGACAGCTATCAAACTACCTCGTCTGTCACCATTTCACATGTATTTGCAAATGTCCTCTATGAGTCTCCTGTTTCTGAACCACTCAGAGAATATTCAGAACAGGAACAGCAAGCGTGCCGGCCACAAGCTTTTCGCGCCACTCCCACACCTACTCGTATAGGGCGTCTCCGCGCCCGATTTCCTCCGCTGATTCACACACAGCACGTGCGCTTCTCTATACCTGTCGAACCCCGCCATTTGTTGCTCTCAACGCATCCGCTGCGGAACCGTCATCACCATATCGCTCTCTTTCTTCTTCTGCTGAACATCGCACATGGGTCCTTTGTTTGGGGTGGGCCCTGACATTCTCGCGTCCGCTATGCTGATGCCAATAAAGTAAGCCACAGCGTGCACATCTATATGATCTCAAGTGTATTATCTCAGATGTATCGCACTACCGCCTCAGGCTAGCTAAACTCTCTCTCTGTAGCTGCACAGTCCAGTGTAACTATCAGTGCCAGTGTAAGTGCTTCTGTGGTGTACATCCTGGTTTACTGGCTAAAATACCTACAGTAGACAGCCCCACTGAACTTAACTGTCACCTTTGTCGTTCTCTACAAGCGTTGACCCATACACAGGAGTTCCTGACCAAGTTAACAGCTACCCCCTAGGCTCAACAACTACACCCTCCTCCAGGGTACCCAAGAATAGCCTTGTCTCCAAACTAATCCCCAATCCAGGGGCATCTAGGTGTGTCTTTGGCGGCAGGACACTCTACCCCTGCTACCACTAAGCGCCCTTCCACTATGCACGACTTTCCTGTAAGCATACATGTTCCTACATCAGTTTCGCCTAGCTGAACGCCTGTTGCCTGTTGCCTATCTCAGCAGCGCCTCCCAACAATTAACGTTTTCCCCCTCGTTCCCATCGCAGATTGGCCCCCTAGGAAATACTACTCTGGTTATCCATGGCTATAGTGTGGTGCACCTCTGCCGGCTTATCAGGACACCTAATCTCCCCGCTTGATGAAGTATAAGGATGGCATCACGGAACTGTCTTGTGAGGTTAATGTGAGTTATACTCAACTCATGGTACACTGCCTCCATCTCTTCCAGATTCCCCAGTCTAAGCAGGGAGGAGTTATCTGAAAGAGAACCTCTATGTGTCACCTTCTTCCTTAAGTGACTCCCACCATCAGTACAGCAAGCGATATCTTTCTTTGGCTCCTTTATTAACAGCAGTACAATGGACCGCCCCCATCATAATTGGCTTGGTCGTCTAGCCACTCATTCCATGTTCCAAACCCAAATGAAGTCCCTGACCTACACTCCCTGCAGGGCCCCGAAAGCAGGTCTACCACTCTTCCGCTTACTCCCTAATTAAGTAAAACAGGTATAGGGGGTATTCACTAAGCCAATTGCTTTGCGATCTGATTTGGCAAAAACAGGTTCGTTAAAAATGAGGCCGGGAACCGTCGATTCACTAGGCCTTGAGTCCATTTTTTACGTCACCGCTCAATAGCTCAAACAAGCCCACAGCTACGTGATGCTTTTTTTCCCCCATGCTGCTAAGCGTTCTTAACCTTTACGTACGCTAGCTGAATAGAAAAAAAAAAAGCCGCATGTAACAATTTGCATGGAGGATTCTGTATCTCCTGCAGAGCTGTCTACAGGCGATCGGTACACTAAATAAAAACAAGTTTATACTAGTTACATGAGGTCAGGGTGTGTCCGGGGCTGACACCGGCATTGGTCTTCAGGTCCGAGGACCCCCGACTTCAGGAGAATATAGGCCCTTTATGTGGGTGCCGTATCCCCCTCAGTTTAAGCTCCCGCGTCACAGTGAACCGTGCACATTGGAATTCTGCGGGGATACCGGCCCCCATAGAAGGGCCCTATATCTCCTGACAGTAGGTGCGTCCTCGGACCTGAAACAATGCGGTTCGATCAGGGACCCCCTGCACATCTACACTAGTCATTAAACACACCCCATAACAATAAACAATAATTCATTACCGTACGGCTATAAGTATGGTACGAAAGCTGCTTAATTGTTTTTAATAAGTAGTGTGTGCGGCAAGCAGGTGGGTCCCCTGAGCTGAACCCATTGATTTTTGTCTCAGAGCCCCCTGCTTCCTTCCAGTTTTCAGCCTCCCGGTATGGGAGCCGGAGCCAATTCACCCGGCCATCTTTATTTATCGCGGTCCAGACCGACTGGGCCTATAAAGATGGTGTCCGCACTGGCACCGGGATGCCCTAAACCGGGTGCCTGTAACTCGGAAGCAGGGGGTCTCTGAGCAGAAACAATGCGGTCAGCTCAGGGGACCCCTGCTCCCGCACACTATTAATAAAAATACATTATTCACTCTTACCTTAGCGGTATAGCCGTCTAAGGCAATGAAGGGGTTAAGGCACTTACATTCAATTTTATTGTGGGGACAATTGCCCCCAATAACAAACACTATCCCGCCCGCCCCCTAACACTACAGTACTGTAATGGCAAAATTACTATTTATCCCCAGACCTGGCGACACAACTTTATTATTGAGCTCGGCTAGTGCCCACGAATTCGGGTATACCCGGGGATTGAGTTTGAATGTTTTCTTCTGCCGAGTGCATTGAGGTAGTTTTCAGACAGGGATTGAAAGCGTTGATTCCCCTGGCTGCAATACGCACAGTATATATATAACTATACTGCATTACATTCCTGAATTTATGCCATCTGGTAGACCAACGCGAAGCATTTGAAGCCTATTAAATCTAATCACTTAATCAGTTAACAGATCAGCCGCCCGTCAGCTCAGGCAGAACCCAGGCTGGGAAGGCAAACGCAACGGGGCTTGTCAGAGTGTAGTGAGCGCGCATTCAGGTATCTCCAGGTACATACTGGGTATTTGCTCTAATAAAAGTTGTCGTGCAGTATGGAATAATAATGCATTTGCCCTTTTAAATACATATATTACAATAACTACCTCAAACACATTTTACACTTAGTTTTACAGGCACCCACTATAGGAGGCCGTCTTCACCTCATCTTCTTCTTATCTACATCACCATGCCCTCCGGTGCTGCAAAACATGCACACATCAAATCAAATCAAATCACTGTTTTTCAATTCGGCTCAAATACAGACCGTGTGAAACTATTGACCAAAAATGTGACGTCATAATGGCCTATAAAGCCTATATGTCGGCCTCATTTGTGAAGTAGTCGCGAGGAGGGGAACATCTCCCTCCTAAGAATAAAGAAGGGCGTGGCGTAAGAAATGGATAGAGACAGTAAGAACCCAAAAGACCCAAAAATAACAAAAAGACCCCAAAGAAGAAAAGAACACAGACGTTGTTTGTGTATGGTTTTTTATTTTATGGGTTTACCTGTGGATTGGTTTCCTGTCTTCCTGGGTCGCCTGGTTTTCGGGTGGTGGCAATGGTGAGTAAGCAAAAGAAAGTGATTTTTTATTACTTTTACAGGTGTTTTTCTGTTTTTGATCATTGTATTTTATTTTTTCAGTCCCATTTAATGCCCCGTGAATGTAGTCTATGTATAAATCCATTCACGGACCGGAATGGGGAATTGTATGTGATTTTTAGTAATGCCATTGTATTTTTGCCTATTATTTGCCCCTTGTATGTTATGTTTATCTATCTGTAGGGACGACATACAGTGATCATAATTTTATTGTTTTGCTAATGTTTATGTATAGCCCATCACCATCGAAGACCTCCCAGTCACCTCCGCCTATGCACTCATCGACTCAGTCGAGAACCCAGTATTGAGAACGCCGTTCTCCAAGGTGTGTATATTATCATCCGTCAGGAGCTTCTCAGCAGCGTGCGTCCGCCCATTACTCCCACGCACTGTGGTACTGGATACCGGAAGGACTTTCCTTGTGGTTCCTGTGTCTCTCTCTGGTGCCGAAGGCAGGTCAGCCACCGTAGTTGCCAATGGGAGGTGGGACGGTTTGCATTGCAACTACGGTGGCTGACCTGCCTTCGGCACCAGAGAGAGACACAGGAACCACAAGGAAAGTCCTTCCGGTATCCAGTACCACATGCGTGGGAGTAATGGCGGACGCACGCTGCTGAGAAGCTCCTGACGGATGATAATCTACACACCTTGGAGCAAACGGCGTTCTCAAATACTGGGTCTCGAACTGATCGTGAGATTGCAGAGCGGAGGTGACTGTGGAGTCTTCGATTGGTGCATGGGCAGGTCCCATAAAATGCTTATTTTAATCAGACAAATTGTAAGTGTGCATTTGTCTTGTCCATGATATATTAAAATGTTCATCTGATTTTACACAAGGATCGGGCGCTTTTTCTCTTTTCTTTTTCTAATATATATATATATATATATATTTTTTTTTTTAAACCAACCAAATCAGGCTTTTTTCTTTGAAAAAAATTGTTCCTCCTGTCCTCGCACGCCTAACAAAATGCTTGCTCCTAAAAATTCTGCCAGTATTTTATATTTTCGGCCACCCCTGGTTTTCAGTTTGAGCAGGATTGCTGCTTATCCTTCATGGATTCGTTATGACGGCAGGAAGTCATCAAGTTAAATAAAATACCAACCAGTATGGAACCATTTTAAAAGGTGTAGTTATGCTTTCTTGTAAAACCGTAAAATGTTTACATGCTATCAACCAATAAAGTGGTCTTTCCCAGAGCTTTGTAAACATTAATTTAGCATATATCCATGCCATGTGCTTTTATTTGATTGCATCACTTTTTATGTACATATTTCCATGTATGACTTGTCCAGAATCTCCTAAATCCAGGTCGGTTGAAAGGGTGTCTGCTTATAGCGTCAACTGTCTAATTGGTCAAAGCTAGTAACTGGTGCAACCACTCCTACAAACTGGTGCAACCA
Organism: Ascaphus truei; assembly: GCA_036426205.1. Lineage (NCBI taxonomy): Eukaryota > Metazoa > Chordata > Amphibia > Anura > Ascaphidae > Ascaphus > Ascaphus truei. The sequence goes on from WSYH01000747.1 coordinate 49,393, forward strand.
CTCCTACACAGTACATTGTACTGTACATATCTCTATCTCATCTCTCCATGTGGCAATGGACAAGAAGCAAGAAGTGACACACTGTGAGTGCTCATTTGCACGTTATTACCAAGAGCCCATGGCTGCAGTGCAAGCATTGTAGGCTGAGATATCATGGGTGAAGACAGGGCTGTGGACCTGTCGCATGTGAATATGCTCATAAGCATAAATGATATTTTTCATTAGATATAGATATCTATATCTCACACATTTCCATCCCTGAGGTCTCCGTTTTAGGTCCACATCGAACCTTTCATTCCTGATGTGGTCCTGAAACGTTGTAGTTTCCATAGTTCTGAAAATATATTGAACCTGACGTAAAAGCATTTGTAAGTGGAACTCAATTTCATTTTTCGGGAAATCCCAGTTTTTCCGATTTTATGTAACTTTGAGTTTAAAACATGTTTGGGTTGGTTGATGCAATAATATTTTTAGTCTGAAATCTCTAAATCAGGCTTGCACAACTCCAGGGTTCGAGGGCCGCAAACAGGCCAGGTTTTCAGGATATCCCTACTTCAGCACAGCTGGCTCAATTAGTGGTTCAGTCATACTGAACCACTAATTGAGTCCTCGAGGGCCGCAAACAGGCCAGGTTTTCAGGATATCCCTACTTCAGCACAGCTGGCTCAATTAGTGGTTCAGCCATACTGAGCCACTAATGGAGCCAGCTGTGCTGAAGTAGTTATATCCTGAAAACCTGGCCTGTTTGCGGCCCTCGAGGACTGGAGTTGTGCAGGCCGGAACTAGACGTTCCCTTTTGACCAGGAAGATGACACTGTATGGGACAACCCACCTGGCATGTATTCCTTTGGAAGATGTCTCCTCTGAGAATCGGGGGCTTTGAAGAACGAAGGAATCGCCTCGCGTGCGGACCTGCGGGGGTATTTCCAGAGCTTCGAGTCTGGCTGACATGTGGAACAGGACCTATAGTAGATACATCGAGACATGTCATTTGATCTTTCCCACCATCAAACCTGCTCTCTCGTGTGTGTGTGTGTGTGATGCATCCTTCCATTCCATGAAACGCGTAGGGCTGACAATCGCAGGCGATACAGCACAGACACACCCCGAAGTGACATCATCCGGGTCATCGAGGGGCACACAATCCGAGACGGAGGACGCCAAAGGTCTCGTTACATCAGCTGCAGGATAACGCTCAGAAACAGGGGGCGCCTGAAATGGCTCCTATTGATTCTATACGCCCTGTTCTCATCCTGTGCGAGTGTTACAGATCACCTTTTTAATATCATAATAGGTTTTGACACTGGGTATGTTCTTTCTGTTTCTGCTCTGGGTTGTATACGAAGGCCTGGCCTGGGCACTACAGTCTTATTAGAAAGCCATATATTTTCATTCCCAAATGAGTTTATTCCATGATACGCGTTTTGCAGCGGTGGGATTCAGAAATGTTAGCAAGCGGTTCTCTCTCACCTTACCGCCCTTTCATAGTGAAAAATCACCATCAGGTCTCCCCCAGTCCTCCTCATCATCCTTCCCAGTTCCTCACATCATCCTCACATCTCCCCAATCCCCCTCAGCATCCTCACATCTCCCCCAGATCTTCCCCAGTCCCCCTCAGATCTCCCCCTCCCCCATGCCTACCTGTGTGGACACAGACACGGGGAGATGGTATGCAGTGGCAGAATAATCTCTTGACAGTTCATCTTTTTATGAAAACATAAAAATACATTTGTGTCCCAGTATAGCGTAGGTGAGTTGTTTTAGAAGACCAGCATTGAGGTTTTCCAAGAATGCTTCTATGGATCAGAGAGGTGCAAGAAGATAAGATCTCAGAGGTGGTCTTCTATAAGGGCGTGTGAGAAGGTGGTGGTACTCATGTCTGCATCCATAGAGGCTGTGTGCTTTGGGCACAAAGGCACATACTGTATGATCTCTACAAAACAATTTACTATCAAATTGGGACAGGACTCCTACTTTCTTGGTCAAAGTACTACAGCGATCAAAGCAAGTCAAAAGGTCACTCTGGTGGTGGGAGAATCTCTGCAATTTATTCAAAGATGACCTCTGTTCACATGTCACTGGAAGGTCATTATGGCAGATGCCAGCCTTGAAGAATGGGGAACACTGCCACGGGAGACCAGGGCTATCACAGCAGGGATCAATTCGCCAGACAGAAACAGAGTTTATCAAATGTATTTACTGGAATAAAATATCCACAACTATTCACAGTAAATCAACACACACAACTGGTAACTGGGTTACCCTATAGAACAGATGCAGGGACCTCCCTAAAGAGATTTCCCCCATTCTTTCTTCCTGCAGCTTCTCCCAGTTACTCACAGCTTCTTCACAGCTGCCTCAGCTAAAGAACTCCGAGCTCACAGCTAAAGCTGAGCTTAGCTTATCGGATCTAGCTAGGGTCTCCCTCCCCCCAGGTGTCTGCAATATGACCCAGCCCCTGATTGGTGGGTGGAAATGCAACAACCAACACAGTTACGTGCAGAGAGTTACTTGGAAAGATAACAGACCACAATGCAACATTCCAGCTGAACATCCCATTAACCCCTGGCCTCCCGTCCCCAGCACATTCACCCCTGGCCTCCCGTCCCCAGCACATTAGCCCCTGGCCTCCCGTCCCCAGCACATTAACCCCTGGCCTCCCGTCCCCAGCACATTGGTGGGATTTCAGTTTGCGGAGGGTGGAATTCTTGGGACGAGACGTTGAGGTATTTCTGGCCATTCTGCATTTCCAGGACTTGGTGAGAGGGGAACGCGGTCTGAGAACGCGGTAACTAGCCCGGTCTGAGAACGCGGTAACTAGCCCGGTCTGAGAACGCGGTAACTAGCCCGGTCTGAGAACGCGGTAACTAGCCCGGTCTGAGAACGCGGTAACTAGCCTCGAGGACTGGAGTTATGCAGGTCTGCTCTAAATAATAATGTGTACGTTTTGAGTGATTTACAATTGTTTTCTGCATAGTTTTAAGGAGCACTTAATAATCTTTTTGGTGCCTTGCAGAGTTTGAGAAATGAGCAAGCTTTATATTATAATATCTGAATTCCTTTTTTCAGGATTGTCTTTTTTTGTTTTTAGTAAATCATAATATTTTTTTGTAACAAGAAGGGGAATTCAAAAAAAAAGTTTTGGGGGGGAAGGTTGTCCGGGGGTTTCATCTCTGTTGAAAAAAAATTAGATTGAATGAAATAATGTAAACGGGTCATGCTATAATGATAGCAGAGAGAAGATTTTGTGTGCTAGTGACAGAATTTTCTGTACTAAATTATTTAGTTTTAAGATGGAGAACATTAATGTAACCAGTATTGTGAAACCTTTGGCTTCTATATTAGCAATAGATATTGAGTTCTTTGATGTTAGCTTTCATCCCATAGCTTTAAGTAATAATGAGCTGCAATAAAACACAATGAATATTACCACCCAGTGTTGCATATAATAATAATGAAAGACTCAAGTGGCTTATGATTTAATTGTCTTATAATTCCTGCTACTCTGCCCTTTTCCTGTGGTGTGTGTATATATAGCCTTCATAAAATAGGAGCATTTTATATTTGGAGAAAATGAGGGATAGAAATGTACAACCTGCCTACCGGGAATACGTTTTTACCTAGTATAATGATATTGAGGTTTGTTTTAAAAAAAACTTTGTAGGTCCCAAAACCTGATCCATTCACTCCATTTGTCACATGTCAAGTAGTGGTTAAGCTGTACACAAGGAGTCTGGGTAATGACATGCAAACTAGCATACTTAAAAATGAGAAGTGGTGCAAATACTTAATGGTTTCTGCCCAAAAAGTTGTCGCTGGAGCTGTCTCAGCATTGTGAAAGATCAGGTACCTGACCGCAACTTATGAATAAACGGTGAGCACAAGTAAATACCTGTTGTGGCTTTTCTGTGGCCCTATAGGTAGAAGCTAAATTATTGTTGCTTTGTGTAGAAGAGACCGCTTCATGTCACACGAGTCTGTCTAGCACACAATCCTGCAATGTGGTTGGGCCAAAGTCACTAACTTCTTTCACACACTAGTAGTTGTGTTAGATTCCTGAACTCCTTCCGCTTAAATCGCTTCTTCCTATTCCCAAATGGAGATGCAATGCTTGATGTCTTAGGCCTCGTTCAGGGTGCTGGCTTCGGAGGGAGGGCGTGCTACCGTGCGTGCTGCCGTGAGAAACAAAGTATTCAATTTGAATACTGGTTGTCAGGGTAGCAGCTGCCCTGTCTCCGAAGCCAGGAGTTGAAGCTGGCTACAGTTTCAATAAACGAAAATTTCGTTTTTTGGAGGTGCAGCAGCGTCACAGGGACCTAGGCAGCCAATGAAATCATTCTTGAGAATGATTTCATGACTGCAGCCTCGATACTTAACCTGCCGTGTGTAACCCCGCCCCCTCCCCGCCCCCTCCTCAACGCTGAAAAGTCTGCTGGGGGATAAACACAGATCGCCCAGCAAACTGCCTCACTGCCTCCCTCCCGCCCTCCCTCCGAGTCCTGCAGCTGGCACCCTGAACGAGGCCTTAGGCCCTCAAAATATACTATATTCTACAGAATACAAAGTACTCTCCTGCGTCATATTCATTTTTTTTTTATACAGTATAGTTTTTGAAAAAGCTATATTATTTTTACTATCGTTACCTGGTGTATTCAAAAACCCTTTCAGTTGTTGCAACAAAGATCGCATGGATTCCTTATTTTTGGTACCATCTCTTATGCCGCGCTTATAGTGCCGGTGACCGCGACGCCAGGCTGCGGTCACTGGAAAAATCAAATTGAGATGACTTCCAGCGAGCGCGACCAAGCCGTCGCTCCGTCGGGTCGCGCTTACTTTAAGCGCACGTGACAGCGGCAATGCATTTGTTTTGACGCGACGTGGCTGTCGCCGGCACTATAAGTGCAGCCTTAGTGACAGGGAATTTAGGAAACGCTTGCTGTGTAATATGACTACAGTTATTTATTTATTTATTTTTTGTAGAGATTGGCACATATGAGAATAATAATAAAAGTACTGGTAAGTATCTGTTTTTCTAACTATATACAGGGAATTACAAAATATGCTAATTTTACAAAATGGCCCATTGTAAATACAGTTCACGTACTGAAATGCGACTTAATATAACAGTTATTATTTGCAGAACAAATCACATTATTATATTGCAAATTGTATTTTCTTATTACTCAGAGGAGCTATAGAGATAACATACTCTGGCATACTGCTGAGTAAGATTTGGTATTGTTAATAATTGAATTCAGTATTGCAAGATGTGTAGTCTGATGCACCTTGTTCATACAGAGGATAAACCGAATAGAACCATCTTTTGTTGGATTAAAGTGAAGGCAAAATATGTTGAGCTTTTAACATGTTGATTTATCTGTACAGTTTAGTATACATTTAATTATCCAGGAAATTTTTAGGAAGTGTTATAAATGCAACTAAATTTCATGCTCCCCTACCTTCACCACTTCCTAATCCTTTTTAAACTGTCTCCACTGTCAGACCCATCACCATGCTACCGACCAGACTAAATCCAGAGACCTTACCCCAACCCACCAACCAAGCAAGCTCTGAATGCACCTAGCCCATAACTTGACCATAATGTTCCCAACATAAAGACATTAACAATGACTCTATGTCCATCACATGAAATGTTCCGTTTATAACCCCATCATTGTTTTACTAATTCATGTAGAGCGCCATGGATAAAAGGGCTCTATATAAATGTTATAAATAATACAATAAATAAATGTGCAGACCAAATGGTTATATTCTGCTCATGTTTGGTAAAGCATGTATTTCACCAATATATACATGTAGGTATTGTTTACATAAATGGTTCCTTGCAAAAATGTGGTGTGCATGTAATACATCCTGCTATTATACCAATATACTGTATGTTGTTTTTACATAGTCTTTACCTGTACATCCCTCATGTGAAACTTACAATAAGTCACTATGTTTTCATGACCGATTAAGTCTGCATGATCTTCAATGATGCACTGTGGCGTTTGAAATTCCTATTGTACAGAACAGGCTCATAGCTGTCGTTCTTTCATGTCAAGAGGTGTTGCCATAGCGATGCTGTGTAGCTCAGTGAATCTCGAATTGTCATTCTGGATCAGACAGATTGGATTCCAATGAAACATAGGTCCTGCCAAGATCATTACCTTTTAGGCGCCCATGAGCCAGGGCGTTCATTTTAAAGAAGCAATCTGCACCGATTTCCATTTGTTCCATTACATTTTTTTTGCTACTTATTTAAAAGGTTTCTTGTTCCTTTCAAAGCTGTTGCTATATTTACAATCTAAAGCTACGTTCAGAATATTTTGTTTGTTGGGAGGCTAAAATGAATCTCTCCCTGGAGCCCTTTGCAGTTTAAGGGTTACCATGGTTACCTCACAATCTAAAGAATTGTCTTTTTTTTTTTATACTAGAGCTGGACTAACGTGAGTTAAATTTGTATACTGGATGATTGCTGCTTTAAACGCTTTCCTTTATGACTCTTTATTGAAAACTGTAATAGCATGTTTTGTTTCCAAATAAGTTAGGGCAGGTCCATACTGCCGCAGACCGAGTGGAGGCGTCCGCAAGGAGCGCGATCACATTGCCTAAAGGCATTGATGGCACCCATAGACCACACGCCTCCGAGCGGCCGAAGGCTGTATGGCCTTAGCCTTAGATGAGGCATAGTTAACCTTCACCACAGGAGTGACAACTGATCTTGCAAATGACACAGTGTCATCCCTTAAGGCAGGGGAGCGCAAACTTTTTTTGCGGCGCCCCCCCTGCCTTACCTCCTCCGTTGGCCGCCCCCCTCCTTACCTTGCGCGGCATCAAATGACGCAGCAGGGTCGTGTACGTGACCCGCGGCGTCATTTGATGTCACGTTAAAAGGGCAACCGTGACGTCACATGACCCCATGTCGCCATGGTCACTCATCCCGAAGCCGGCTGAATCCCGGTAAGTTGAGGTTGCAGAGGCCTCACGTGGTCCCCCGGCATATAATTGAAATGCCTTGGGGCAGAATGCGTGACCTCTGCAACCGCCAGAACCACCCCCACAAATCATATATACACACACACAAACACACCTATCCACGCCCCCGTGTCTGGTGCAAAACGCATCCGAGGATTTCCTTGCCTTTTACCTATGGCCTGGGCCAAATAAAGAATATTTGTATCTATTTTTGTCAAGTCTGACTGCTTCCTTCTGATGCTGTGCTCCGCTCATCTTGCCTTTTTTCTGATTTCTCCATCTCCGCACGCGATTGAGCTCCCTGTGGACTTTTTGTGAGCACCAGTTTTCTCCTTGCCTTGCTCATCATGCCCCTTTGCCTGCACCATTTGCGGATTCTGCATTTGCCCATTATCTGAGGAAGGGGGACTTACCTGTTTTCGGGGTTTTGTTTACCTGACGTCGTGTCATTGACGTTAACCGTTTGGGGGTTATTTTTCCTACTCCCTCAGTAGGCTGTTCTACTGAGATTCATGCACACACACCACATATACATCTATACACACATGCACACACGCACCATGTAGACGCATGCACCATACATACTGTATTTCCTCGATATATCCACTTCCATATATTCTTATAAAGCAACAACCAAGTGCTTTACAAGACCTAAGAAGGGAAGATACCTACAAGTAGATAAAGCTGTGCTTCGTTTTGTCATTGAGACACGTGCAAAAGGCTTGCTTGCCACACGCCAAGCAATGCAATTAAAGGCTATAGAAATTGCCAAATCTCTCGGAATAGATTACAGACTTTTCAAAGCTTGGAGAGGTTTGTGTGACCGATTCATACATTGTTAAGGACTATCACTCAGGCGTCGAAAACCTGTCAAAAGCTTCCGGCTGACTTTCAAGAGAAGCTGCTTAACTTCCAGCGATACCTCATTCAATTAAGGAAAAAAAGAAACTACGAGTTTAAGCAAATAGGAAATGCAGACAAAACCCTGGTATTCTTCAATCTGCCTCGAAATGATACTGTCAATCTTACAGGTACGAAAGAGGTCAAGATCACGAGCACGGGTTATGAGAAGCTCCGTGTCACTGTGATGGTATGCATAACTGCCGATGGCTGAAAGTTGCCTCCTTATATGATTTTTGAACTGCAAAACAATAGCTAAGAATGAGATCTTTCCCAAAAATATATTTGTGCGTGCACAAAAAAATGAGTGGATGATGGATGAGCTGATGGAAGACTGAGTAAAAATTGTCTGGAATGCACGTCCAGGACCTCTACATAACACACGTATGTTAATTCTTGATGTGTTTCGTGGACATTTATCTGAACAGCTAAAGAATAAGCCCGCCGGAAAGCGTTGTGACTTGATTACATAGTAGATGAGGTTGAAAAAAGACATAAGACCCACAAAAAAAAGAGAAAAAGGTCCCAGACTAACCGGTAATCAAGCCCCTAAATGATATGGTGGTAGTAGACTTAAACTCAATTTTAATGGATATAGTTAAAATAGAGTGATCCTAAACAATGGCAAAAATTGAATATAAGATTAACGGGCCCTAAAAACCCGCTAAGAGTAAAGGACTTTATAAGTATATGTCCATCTGCTCCATGTCACGATGTGATAGCCTAAATATACAGCAAACTGAGTAGTATGGGTACTATATAGGTGAAGTACTTGGTGCTATGGCACAGCAGACAGAATTAAGACAGTTCTAAGTCTGCCAGACTTGACAGGTCGCCACTGGCTAAATGCTACTAATGTCATCTTGTAGATGTCGCAGTAATGTATGCGTATTTGGTCTGCTGACAGAAATAGGAGTTGCACACCACAGCCCTGGACCTGTGTACTAGTTGGCCGATATAACTCCGTAAACACTATTTAGAACCACGGGGGAAGGACAAAATCTAATCACACTGTAAGGTCAGTGATGGTGTGTGTGTCCTGTGGGTTTTGATTACCAAATCACGTTGTTATGCCACGGTAGTAAATGGCCTATGTAAGGAACGTGCTTGGTGACGAGATACGGCGTAGAAGTATTACTGAATGCTGGAGTCATGTAGTACAATTAGTGACGAGTTCCCAGTATCTGTCTGCACTGACATGTCGCCACTGAGAGATTTCTATGTGTAATTAATGTAGCCTGGCTGTGGTCATAATACTATGTGGGAAAAATCTGCTGTGGGAGTAGGGGGTGAAATAACATAACCCTAGTCCTGGCTGGTGATTGGTCAGTCAACCGCCGTATATAATGTGGTTACTGAAGGAGGTAACATCACCTTGTCAGTCTTTTGTATACATAATGGTATGTGTACCCTGTGGACAGTGATTCCGCTAGTATCTACAGTAGCACTGATTTAACCCTTAAGCATAACCGAGATGCCGGGTCCAAGGGTCCTACTGATTGATGAACTCCACGTTGATGTAACAGGTAGTGGGTAACCTTTATAGAGGGTGTACTTGGTGATAGGAGTAAGGTGAATATATAATGTTAAAAAATTATGGTCATGTTAACCTAAAGAAGGCGAATTCCCAGTCTCTGTTTACGCTGACCGCTGCTATGAGGTAACTATATGTGAGTAATGGAACCTGGCTATGGTCTGATTCCTGTATGAGAATCTAGTCTGCTGTAGGAGTGGGGGGGGGGGGGGGGGGGGGGTCACATGACCATAGGCTTGGGTGATGATTCGCCGATCGACCACTGTATACAATATAATGGTGACGGAGGTGACAACACCTTTACAATCTCATCGGTAAGTAGTAGTATGTTTACCTTATGGATAGCGAGGCCTCTAATAACCGGCAGTTATTAACCCCTACAAGCAGTTGAGGTACTATATCTACAGGTTCCAGTGGTTAGTGAGCTCTAACATCAATATACTTGGACTCCAATAGGTCAGTTCTCCTTTTATAGGATGAAATATATAGAGGCCTGGGAAGACAGGCCCGACTCAGGCCTTACAAGGAAGCTGTGTGGATTCCTTCGAGGTGACAAGGGACAAACCACAGCGGTCTGCCAGGATCCAAGAATAAATAGGGGGGGAAAAAACCAGATAATACTGCGGCTCCCCCCCCCCCCCCCCCCCCCCCTCCTCTCACCCTTTTTTCTTTCCCTACCCTTGGTGTGTTTCATGTTGTATGTCTGTAGATCTGTGTGACATAGGGCACAAACACGACATCTATGCAAGAAATTTCGGGAGATAACATGTACTTTTGTATGTTGTGCCTTGTGGACAAAATTCAATAAATATGAAGTTGGAAAAAAAAAAAGATACTTGGACTCGAGGTACTTTTATAATAGTTCTAAATCCTCAAACAAACCAGGCAATGTTTAACTCTTTACGCTCTGCCACAACGAAGCTCTTAGGCACTGTAACACATCGCAATGTTGTCTGTGTTTGACAATTTAATTGCGGTTGAGTGGGGTTGCCTTTAAGTCAGTAGCCATTGGTTAACAGCGAGCGCTGGGCTTTATTGTCCTCACCGTTGGTATGCCGTGGCTAAGAAAGTGGCAGTTTTGCAGATACAAATGTGTTTATTAGTATCTGTTTAGAACTCCCCAGCGGTCTTCATGTATATGTTGAAAAATGACATATGTCCATCAAGTTCAACCTATGCTAAATTTAGATGACAGATACGTTATCCTATATTGGTATTTACGGTATATTGATACAGAGGAAGGCAAACAAAAACCCCAGTGAAATATCATCTAATAATATCTCATAAGGGGGAAAATAAATTCCTTCCTGACTCCAAATATCAGATTACTCCCTGGATCAACATCCTTCCCATGTTTACTTATTTGGTATATCCCTGTATACCTTTCCTTTCTAAAAAGCTGTCCAACTTTTTATTTATTAACAAATCTATTGTATCTGCCATCACAGTCTCCATGGGTAATGAATTCCACATTTTAACTACCCTTACTATAAAGCACCCTTTCCTTTGTTGCTGGTGAAATCTCTGTCACGGTAGACCAGGTCTCTTAATTTATATTTCAGGGATCATTCAATAGGCAAAACAAGGCAGTGAAATAAAATGGGGTTCATTCGGATAAAACCTCGGAAATACAACAAAACACAAAATACAGAAATATACACACTTACTGGGGTGTGGGGCAGTTGGTTGATATCTAGCCTTTCCTAGGTGCAGAGCGCCTGCTTGCAAGGGCTTACCCTTATCAGAATCTTATTCCGGACATCCTGGACCGAGATTCAGCAGAAACTCCTGACCGGGACCTAGTCCCGATAGGCCTAGAACTGTTTTTGGCAGGAACTCCTGACCGCATCGCTACGTTCTCAGATAAGAACTTGGTTCTCGCATCTGACTTAGTCTCTGAAGGACAGACTTTCCTAGCTCCAAAACTAAGCCGGTTGCTTTGCTATTTGGGACAGAGCCACTTTGAAAAGCCCGCCATAGCTTCATCGACTCAAGCCACAAAATCGTCTGGTTCTCTGACTGTGGCTTCTCCTTACATACCCTCCGCTGAGCTATGTTCGGCATGAAGGAAGGAGGAGCGACCAATCAGAGCATGGGAATTCCTCCCCGCCAGCCAATATAAACAGGAGCTTGTCTCTGTGCTGACTTCAGAGGAGGTGGCGTGCCAAGCCAGCTTGAAATGCGGGTGAGCTTGAAATATGATTTAGGCAATGGGAGAAGCGCCTATGAGCTGTATAAGGTCATATATGAGGTGCTAACTCATTGCCGCCCGCTGGGCAGGCTCCACCAAGTCTGGCAGATACCAAAGGTGTCCCCACAGGGTGCCCTTTGTTCTCTTGACTTGGCAATTCACCCTTCCTCGCCCACCAAACGGTCTTCTCATTTCTGGACATCCTCTCCTCTTTGAACTACGGACTCTATACAGACATGCCAGCGTTTATGCTGATGCCCTGGCTGACTGTATAGAGCCTTATACTTTAGAATGTTTTAGACATTTACTATATTTTAATAAAGTTTACACATTGGGGTGCCTTATATTTATATTGTATTGTATGTCTTTATTTTATATAGCGCCATTAATGTACATAGCGCTTCACAGTAGTAATATATGTGGCAATCAAATAAATAACAGATAATATAAATAACAGATCATGGGAATAAGTGCTTTAGACATAAAAGTAACATTAAGGAAGAGGTGTCCCTGCTCAGAGGAGCTTACAGTCTAATTGGTAGGTAGGGAGAACGTACAGAGACAGTAGGAGGGAGTTCTGGTAAGTGCGTCTACAGGTTGGCCAAGCTTTATGTATCATGTGTTCAGAATATCCACAGTGCTATTCATATGCTTCTTTAAGCAAGTGGGTCTTAAGGTGGGTCTTAAAGGTGGAAAGAGAGGGTGCTAGTCGGGTACTCAGGGGAAGGGCATTTAGAAGGGAAATTGATTTGGGATATTTGGGCTTGAAATCCAAGAGTCTGGGGGACACTGGTTTGTCCCGGCGTAATTCACCACGCGTACCAGCAAATCATGCCTGGTCGTCAGGAGAAATAAAGGACTACCGGTAACTTGGGCCCCCGAACTCATGCGAACAAAATAATCGAATTTCTCCCAAATATCCCCCCTAAAACTGACATTCAAGAAATCTCGCAGTTCTTGGGCCAAGGGAACATGAAAACAGAAAAAAGCAGGGGTCACTTTATTTTCTACATGTATTATCCCTGGTCCCTGGCTTATAGTGCTTATGTAGCTACCAGGGATCCCACGGTTTCAGGGGTAACCAGAGGGCAAAAGCATCATTATGTAGCCTGGTTACCCCCTACCGTCACAATCTCCTTTCCTCCAACCTTAAGGTATGGCCCGAGTCCTTTGTACTGCCCTTGGGATGAATAGTTATTTTGAAAGCTCCTTGTATTGTCTCCGAATATATTTGTATATAGTTATCATATCCCCTCTTGGGTGCCTCTCTTTTAATATAAACAAATCTAATTTAGTTAACCTCTCCCCATAAATCAGGTTATTCATACCCTTTTATTAATTTGGTGGCTCTCCTCTGTACTTTCTCTAGTTCCTTAATGTATTTTCTCAAAATTGTATTCCATATTCAAGGTGTGGTCTTAATAATGCTTTATAAAGGGGCATAATAATGTTTATTTCCGTTCCATCAATTGCCCGTTTAATGCAAGAAAAGATCTTGTTTGCCACTATTGCACTATTGCTAAACTTGCTGTTTACAAGTACTCCTAAATCCTTCTCCATCAAGGATTCTCCTAATTTATCCCCATTTAACTTGCAAGTTGCCTATTTATTCTTGTTTCCAAAATGCATAACCTTACATTTATCTGTATTAAACCTCATCTGCCATTTGCATGCCCAAGTTTCCAGTCTCTCTAAGTCCTTCTGCAGAGAAGTTACATCCTGCTCTGATTTTACTACCTTACACAATTTAGTGTCATCAGCAAATATGGAGACTTTGCTCTCTATGCCAACCTCAAGGTCATTAATAAACAAATTAAAAAGCAAGGATCCCATTACTGATCCTTGAGATACTCCACTCACAAATTTAGCCCAATCTGAAAAAGTTCCATTTATAACCACTCTCTGTTGTCTATCCTTCAACCAGTTTTCAATCCAGGTTCAAATATTTTTGCGAGTCCAATTTGCTTTATTTTGTACACTAGCCTCTTGTGTGGAACCGTATCAAAAGACTTTGCATTGCCTGGTCTGAATTCCTACTTGCCTCCTCAAAGAAACTAATAAGATTAGTTTGGCACGACCTATGCTTCATAAATCCATGATGACCATTACTGTACTAATAATTTGGTTTTCCATTATTTCTGAATATTATCCCATACTAAACCTTCAAGTAGCTTCCCCACTATTGATGTCATGCTTACAGGTCATTCAATTTCCCTGTGTAATCTAGCTCCCCTTTTAAATATAAGCACCATGTCTCCTCTACACCAATCTTGTGGTACTGAGCCTGTGGAAAAGGAGTCTTTGAATATTAAATGTAATGGTTTGGCTATTACTGAACTTAACTCCTTGAACTCTTGGATGTATGCCATCTGGGCCAGGTGCCTTATTTACTTTAATTTTACCAAGTGACTAAACTTCTTCCTCAGTTTACCAATTGTTAGCTAATATGGAGGTTGTGGCTTCCTCCTGTGGCACTATTATTGTAATTGAAATTTTCCCTGGTAAATACTGAGGCAAATAATTTGTTTAATACCTCTGCTTTGTCCTCCAATAATCTGCCTCCCTATCTTACACTGAGAGGGCCCTATATTTTCTCTTTTTTTTTTTTTGGTACTTAAAGAACTTTTTTGGGATGATCTTACTTTCTATTGCAATCCTTTTTTCATTATCCATTTTCGCTAATTTTATTGCCCTTTTGCATCTTTTTTTACATTTCTTATAATTCTGATATGGTTGTTATTCCTGGCGGCATGACTTGTCAACCCCCAGATGGGGGGCGAGAGGGAGGAGGAGGGAGAGAGAAGACATCACTGACATCTGTCATCGTTGGCTGCATACATACATATTTTGTAAAATGAAAAACCTTAATTTAGTGATTAAACGTCAGAATGCAATACATTAATAAAGTTTGATTTTTGTCATGATCACAAAAATAAATTTTATTGTTGTTAAAACACATGCATTTTTTGTTATCACATTATTTGCAACAATTAGGTGCAAAAACGATTTTTTTTTCTTTGTGTCTTTTATTATATCATTCTTCTCATGTACTGCCTGTAAGAAAACAGTTTGTTTTTGAGTGGAATAATTCAAGTAATGCTACTGTCTTATTTGCATTCCTCTGTGACTTGTATATAAGCCACGAATTCTTTAATAGGTGTACAAGTATAATACTAGTTATTGATGTGCATTGACAGCAATAGCACTTAATGAGCAATTGTTGAAGTTACTTGTTGGGTAAGCACTAATGCATAGTTCTCACCTACAGTACTAAAAAGCTGATGAAGGTTTCTGATAGTGCTTGTTTTAAAGTCGGTAACTGTTTCTAATGTTAGTAGGGTGGGTTTGATGGAGACACTGGATTTGCTGATGGTTTGAAAGTTATGAGGGCATCTCGTGTATTAACTTTGTTTGTGTTGAACATATAGGGAAATTGTTTGAACACTGTTTTTGTAATAATCCATGAAAGCTCGGTCTTGGGAAACTGGTTTCTAAGATGAAAATGTAATTCATTAGGGAGTCAGGATGTCATTGAGGGGCCTGGAGGTTCCAGGGAATTAATCTCAGAATCCAGGTTCGTACCAGGTTGATCCGGATCAGATGCTGTAAAGCCATCTTAGTCTATTAAGATGACACTACTTTATTTAAAAGCTGCACAACAATTTAGACACCTATTGCCATTTCCTTGTGAAATAATATAACAGTTTAGGAGCTTTTTTTCCAAACATGAACTAGTCCTACTCTCTGTCAAATAACAAGCATGCAAGCTTTGAGATTCCCCATAAAGAAGGAAAGCAAAAGCTATTCTAATGCAAAGGGGGAGAGGCTAAAGATAACATTTACAAACATGTTAATTAGCCGTAAATGTAAATTTTGTATTTAATTGTGATTGAAATTGTTGGCTATATGAACAGTTTGAGATCAATATGATTAAAAAACTTTTTTTTAAAACATGAATTTTTTACTCCTTTTTATTTCAAATACATTATTTTGAGTAAAATAAACTGAATAAAAATACAATACCTTATACCAGCGGTGCGCTAAGTGTGGGGTGCGGACGGTTGCAGAGGCCCTGCGCTCTTACTTGAGGCATTTAAATTAAATGCCCGGGGATCACATGAGGCCTCTACAACTCACTTATCGGGATTCAGAAGAGTTGCTGTGACGCGTCGCCATGGCAACGCAGCGGCAAATGACGCAGCGCTGTCATGCGGAGTAACGGCGCACGTCCATCTCCATGGCAACGGGGTCACATGACATCACGTCACGTGACCCCGTAGCATCATTTGACGACGCCAAACAAGGTAAGAGGGGAGCAGGCAGGGGGGCACAGCTCCAAAAGTTTACGCTCCCCTGCCTTAAGCCAAGGGTCCGCAACCTTTTTTGTCTGCGCTTTCCCTCCCTGCTTGGGCCTCCCCCCCCCCTTACCTGGTCGCTGGCGTTTTCTGATGTCACAACTTCATTTGACGTGTTGCCATGGCGACGCGTCGCCAGAACCCGATGGAGATCAGGTAAGTGAGTTAAAGAGGTCTTGCGCACACTCCCTGGCATTTAATTTAAATGCTTTGGGAAAGAACGTGGGACCTCTGTAAGCGCCACTCCCCCTGACCCATCCAGAGAAAGGCGTGGCCCCCAGTTTGTGCATCCCTGCCTTAAGCTACAGCCTTTATAAAGTTTTCATAGCATATGAAAGAACAAACTGCAGATTTAAGAATATTCTCTGTCAGTTGATATTTCTATCAACTTAAAATGCACTGGGTTTTACATACAGTGACCTGTACTCTGGACTACAGCCCCCTGCAGCGGAGGAGCTACTAGCATCTGCCACTGTTGGATGCGCGAGGCCTCTATAATACACTTCCCTTCCTGCGACGCGTCGTCCTGGTAACCCGGAGTCAAATGACGCCGCAGGGTCACGTTACCATGGTGACGTGACATGACCCCGCACGTCATTTGACACCGGGGTCAAGCGAGGGGGGGGGTGAAGGGTGCGAGGCGCTGAGGAGAGCAGGAAGGGGTGCGCACGGGAAAAAGGTTGCGCACCCCTGGTCTAGACTATTATTCAGCAGTATTATTCAGAAGATCGTTTTATGGGTTTAATCCCACATGTCCTGAGAAATATCCGTGGATAATTCAAGCGGATCCGCATGTTCCAGATTGGACTACGTAGCACGGTTTGACAACCTGTCATCTGTGTTTATTGGACATTTGAGGCGCCGGTTTGTATTTGTTATATGTAAGTTTTTCTGATCTTGTTAGGTGAGTTTATCAGGCAGTCCTGCTTATATGTATAAGTATCCTACACTCTTGATTAAATATAATCACTGGAAGTTATATCACTTATTATTTGAGAGCAGCAGCGCTTCCAACACTTTCCTTTTGTTTTGTTTTTTGTAGTTCAGCTCAATGAGGCATCCATTTGTAGCTGTGTGATTGTGCAATGAATGCTCTTTTCAGGCAACACTGCTTTGGTTAAAGATTGTTCATAAAAAAAATAAAAAACCATGCTAACATATCTAGATACTTAAATTGAAAGAAATGGCAGATCTGGCTTAACTCTTTGAGTGCTTCGTGCAACAACATTGGTTCTGGCATCCTGGATGCGATCTGCAATGATAGTGGAAGAAAGGGGGTGACCCTATCCCTTCCATTCCGTCATCAGAGACGGATCCATCAAGTGATTGCAAGTGCTGGAGGGACTAAGGCATTCTGAGCCTGCGGCCTCTCCAGCACTCTGTGTTAACCACACAGCACTCACATTTCCTGTTGATAACTGTTTGACCTCTGAATCCCAGTAACAGCTTTCTGTGGAATGGCCCATAATACATTCATCCTGAATGAGTTACAGGTTCCCCTTGAAAGGATATTAACACATTCCTGTTGCGTTGGCCTTTTGAAACGACAATTCTACTTAAAAACCAAAATGTTCTTAAGTTAGTTAATAAACAGGTGTAGTGTGTTAAATCTTGCGGATTGATGCCTTATAAAAAAGGGATATACAGTTAGGTCCAGAAATAATTGGACACTGACACAATTTTCATAATTTTGGCTCTGTACGCCACCACAATGGATTTGAAATGAAACAACCGTGATGCAATAGAAGTGCAGACTTTCAGCTTTAATTCAAGGGGTTGAACAAAATATCGTATGAAATGTTTAGTTATTACAACCATTTTCATACACAGTCCACTTATTTCAGGGGCTCAAATGTAATTGGACAAATTAACACAATCATAAATAAAATGTTCATTTTTAATACTTTGTCGAGAATCCTTTGCAGGCAATGACTGCTTGAAGTCTGGAACTCATGGACATCACCAAACGCTGGGTTTCCTCCTTTGTGGTGCTTTGCCAGGCCTTTACTGCAGCTGTCTTCAGTTGTTCGTGGGTCTTTCTGCCTTAAGTTTTGTCTTCAGCAAGTGAAATGCATGCTCGATCGGGTTGAGATCAGGTGATTGACTCGGCCATTGTAGAATATTCCACTTCTTTGACTTAAAAAAACAAGCAATATGTTTTGGGTCATTGCCCATCTGTAAAGGGAAGCGCCATCCAATCAACTTTGCTGAATTTGGCTGAATCTGAGCAGACAATATATCCCTATACACTTCAGAATTCATCCGGCTGCTTCTGTGTTCTGTCACATCATCAATAAACACTAGTGACCCAGTGCCATTGTAAGCCATGCATGCCCATGCCATCACACTGCCTCCACCGTGTTTTACAGATGATGTGGTATGCTTGGGATCATGAGCCGTTACAAGCGTTCTCCATACTTTTTTCCCCCCATCATTCTGGTACATGTTGATGTTAGTTTCATCTGTCCAAAGAATGCTGTTCCAGACCTGGGCTGGCTTTTTTAGATATTGTTTGGCAAAGTCTAATCTGGCCTTTCTATTCTTGAGGCTTATGAATGGTTTGCACTTTGTGGTGAACCCTCTGTATTTGCTCTCGTGAAGTCTTCTCTTTATGGTAGACTTGGATAATGATATGCCTACCTCCTGGAGAGTGTTTTTCACTTGACTGGATGTTGTGAAGGGTTTTTTCTTTACCATGGAAAGGATCCTACGATCATCGACCACTGTAGTCTTCCATGGACGTCCAGGCCTTTTCGTGTTGCATAGCTCACCAGTGCGTTCTTTTTTTCTCAGAATGTACCAAACTGTTGATTTGGCAACTCCTAATGTTCTTGCTATCTCTCTCGTGGATTTTTTTTTTTTTTTTGCAGCCTAAGGATGCCCTGTTTCACTTGCATTGAGAGCTCCTTTGGCTGCATGTTGTGGGTTCACAGCAACAGCTTCCAAATGCAAATGCCACACCTGGAATCAACTCCAGACCTTTTACCTGCTTAATTGATGATGACATAACGAAGGAATAGCCCACACCTGTCCATGAAACAGCTTTTGAGTCAATTGTCCAATTTCTTTTGGTCCCTTGAAAAAGTGGGGGCTACATATTAAAGAGATGTAATTCCTAAACCCTTCCTCCAATTTGGATGTGAATACCCTCAAATTAAAGCTGATAGACTGCACTTTGAGCCCATATTCATTATTTAACTGTAACTTGAATTTATTTTGGTATACAGCCGAAATAACAAAACTTGTATCAGTGTCCAATTATTTCCGGACCTAACTGTATGTGTGTGTATATATGTATGTGTGTGTGTGTGTGTGTGTATATGTGTGTGTGTGTATAAATATGTATATATGTAAATTAAAGCTTGGAAACTGGGTTCATTCCTTTTTTTTCTTCTACCTTTGTCGTGCTTCGTTATGTTTTTTTTTTTTTTTTGAGTTGGCTCTCTGTATGGAAAAGATGTTCATAAATCTTAATATATAATTTTGGTGGAAACAAGGTCAACAATAACTCCATGCTTCAACGTCCTCAAAGTGATAATAACTTTATTAATTATTCAAATGATCAAAATATATATACTTACCTGATTTTTTGATTAAAGCTTCCATCACTAAGATTTACCCATTCATTGAGCCTGAACTATGTTCACTTTGATCCTAAGTGTAACTGCACAACCGTATTCGTAATTCCACATTTCCTTACCTAAAGCGATACATTTCAGGTTTTTAAGACTGTTTTTGTTTATTTTAGGATTCTAAGAAAAAAGGACAAAAGATTGCACAAATGTAGTGCTTACGTTTTATTGTTTTTCAACCCCCAACGCGTAGGATGGCATATCCACGTATACATAATTGTTTTGACGTACAGAATGCGTTCTTTGTTTTCACGTATTTGATTATTGGAATCCTATTGAAGAGACATGTTTTCAGGAGTTTGAGGTCTGTCGGCCACAATGTGCTGATTTTAAATACAATACGCAGCTTTTGAGGATTTGGAATACCATCTTACTCGTTTTAAACTTGACCAGCATTTAACTCTTTTCTAATTTGAACTCATCGATTGCATTTTTTTCCCCCCTTGTTAAGAGATTCCATAAATCTCCCATTGTTAAGCGAATGGGGTTTTGGAAATCAAACGGCTCGTGTATAATTTTACAACGCTTTTGTATAATTTTATTTTTTGATGACATGGTTATGACCGTAACTTTAATATTTTTTTGTTCACAAGAAGATGACATGCTCTGCGCAACATAAAATATATGCGTTAACAAATATATCAGTGACTTGGCAGTGTACTCAGATGGCAGATGTTTTACTTTGTGTCCTCGATGGAATGTTTTGCTACTTGCCAACTGTTTAGTCTAATCATACATTCTTTAAAGCAGCAATGCTTCCTACTCTACAATTTTCATTGCAAATGAATCCACCCCTCAACCATAGAGCATTTTTGCTGCATTTCATTGTTTGTACTACAGCCCCAGGCCTATTAAAATGATCTCTAAATACCTGACATGGACATGACCCCTTACATGGACATGAGCCATCAGAAGTGAGTCATTTTAAGAGAGGCGCTTTTTAGTGATCGGTCAGAGGACTTTGCTTGTGTTACTTCTATTTTGTGCAGGGTGTTGGTGCTGCAGGCTCTTTGATGCCATTTGGTGTTTCGGCTTGTAAGGGCTTTGTTGTAGAGGGGCAAATTAATTTGGGCATGTGAGGTGGCTAGAGATGGGAAACAGTGATGCCAAGGCGCTGTAAGCTTTTTTTTTTTTTTTTTTTAAATGGTGTCCAAGGACCTGTGCTCTACAGTTTTTGTGCTGCTTACAGTGAGGATAGCATCTGCTATCACTCCCCCATGTTTTTAGAGCAGAAGGGGCACTTGATGCAACAGCTGTCACTCTGTTGCTTTTCAAATGGTTTTTAGGCGGTGACAACCGTCTGCTTTTCCCCCTCTAACTGTATTTCCAGATCCAGCATTTCAACCAGTACTGGCAAGATGTGTATAATGATTTATTTAATATTGTGTGTGTGTGTGTGTGTGTGTGTGTGTGTGTGTGTGTGTATATAGAGCTATATAGATATATACACACTCGGCCACCTCTTGCACTCTATACTGGCAGACATTGCTTGGTAGACTAGATGTGAATGGTAACATAGCTTCTAAAAGAGAAGAAAACATCAATACACAATTACATGGTAAGATATGGCACAGTGAGAGCAAGTGATTTGCACTTTATCAAACACTGTTGGCGACTGAGTGGTCAAACCTAGGCCTGTTTTACAGACCTTTTAGCTTACTTTTTACACCATACCTAAAAAGAATCAATTTTTTTTGCTAGTAAAGAACGTTTCAAGCCACTCTGGTATTTGATTTCATGTTACAATATTTCTAAAATACCTTGTTAAGAAAAAACACTTTGCTGTTGGTGATATATTTGTATAATTTATTATTATTATTTTTTTTGAAGGGGTGTCCGGTGCTGTACCATGCTAATTTCAGCTCTGGGGTCCCCCTGCTTCCAGGGATACATACCAGGGAGAGTGTTGCCTGGCACTCCCCTAAAGAGTAAACAAAATGGAGGTTTATATCTCCCAGGTGATGCGGACCAAGAGGATGCTGCAACGTTATTTGCCCCATACCAGTAACACCTTCCCACGGTAAGCAGCTTGGAATCTAGGGTGTCCCCAGAACTGAAATGAACCCACATGATCCACACTCGTGCTGCAAAAAAAAGGGGAGGGGGTGGGCATTTAATTTGAAATACCTCTGTCACGGGAGACCAGGTACTTTTTACACCATTTATATATTACTGGGATCCTTCATTAGGCAGAACAAGGTAGTAAAAACAAATGGCGTTTATTTTGGTAAACCCATGTACAAAAAGAAGAGATGCACAAGAAACAGTTAAAAATACACTTACTGGGGGTCTGGGTGAAAAATCTAGACTTTCCTTGGTGCTAAACGAAGCCGGTCGCTCTGTTATTTCAAACAGAGCAACTTTGAAAAGCCTGCCGAAGCTTCATCGACTTGCCTCATTGGTTGGCTTGGATGGACTTGCTCCCTCTCTTGGTCAGCACCTTACATATACTCCGCTGGGCTATCCCAAGAACAGGGGGGAAGGAGCAGCCAATTGGAGTGTGGAAATTCCTCCCCGTCAGCCAATAGAAAGAGGGGCTCGACCCCGACTGCCGTCAGAGGAGTAGGCGTGCCCAGCAGGCTCGAAAACCCGGGTGCGCGGGAAATATGATTTGGGGTTGAAGGAGAGCAGACTCTGACTGCATCCTCCTTGGCTAACTCATTGCCACCTGCAGGGTCGGCTCCACCAAGTCTGGAAACTACAAAAGGTGTCCCCGCAGGGTGCCCTTTGTAGTCCGGACCTGGCCATTCACCCTTTCCTCTCTCACCAAATGTTTTCACAACTCTGGACATCCTCTCCCCTTTGAACTAGGGACTCTATGCAGACTTACTGGCACCTTAACTGGATGCCCGGGCAAGCTGCATAGAGCCTTGTAAGAAATGCATGAAGCCTAATAAAATATACTTTAATGCATGGGGGACATTAGTAAGATTCATGACTGTAAGGGACTTAGGACTGGAATATTGGGGCTCGAAACTCAGGAGTCTTGGGGATGCTGGAAAGCCCCGTTGTGATTCTACTTGCGTACCGGCAAATAGTGCCTGCACGTCGGGTAGAATGAAGGTACTACCGGTAGCTCCAGACCCTGAACTCCTGCAAACAAAATAATTGCATTCTTACCCAAATATCCCACCAAAATCTTACACACAGCAAGTTTCATGAGTCTGGGGTAAAGGGAACGTGGAAAGTGGAAAAGCAGGGGTCACTTTTACTTTACATGTACATATATCTGGCCCCTGGCTTATAGTGCTGGGTAGCTGCCAGGGACTGACAGGACCCAAGGGCAACCAGAGGGCTTAACCTTCATTATGAAGCCTGGTTACCCTTGCCTGGCACAGCCTCTTTAAGTCATGATATTTCGTTTACTAGATTTAGAGATTAATTTTTTCATTGTACAGCAAATAGAAATGACACTTTTGAGTGCATTTACAGGTCTGCAATCCTGCCTTTGACCATTATCTCTTAAGATACAATGCTTCCACTACAGCAAGGGATTCTGGGTAATGACGTGAATGAGCACAGTGTGTCACCTTTTATTTCTCATCCATTTCAACATGGACCCCTATAAATGTATACTGGCCGTATTACATAGTTTCCCAGTACAGCCTAACAGGGTTAAATAAGTGCATAGGCACTTATGTGACTTTGCTTTGATCCAGATATGTTTGTGGACATAATTCAGGTTTTGTAAAACTTGTAATAACAACCAAAGGGTCAAATGTAATACAAATGGCAAGAAATATTAAGTATTTGGTGCTTCAGAGGTTAATGTGGCTACAGTTTGTCTTAAAAATAGAAGAAATTGTGTTTGATGGGTCCAGGCCCTTCCTGTGTCTGTGTTGATCTACAAAGAATGCTTAATTGGGGGGTATCACTGATGACCCATTAAAAGTGAAAGGTGTGTGGTTTAGAAGTCTCGGGACGATTGCCAGATCCTGGGCTGTCGGCCTCAAAGAAAACTGTAACATTTGTGATACCCCCTGTGCATCACAGGGAAAGGTGACAAACAGGTCTCCACTTAGTTGTAGGACGTTATTAAAAATTAGGATATTATGTGATGACACTTATTCTTTATAATAACAGGTACATAGTTGACATCGTTGAAGACAAATCAAATCATGCCACACTATTCATGATTAAGGGATGCCAAATACAGATATCTGTTTCTCATGCAAAAATAGATATTACTGACAAATTTTATATGTAGGCGTGGGAAGATGGCGTCTGTCTAAGTATTAGAGAAATTAAGATATGAGGTCTTTCATATATTTAGGCAGACTTTAAAAGTCAAGAAATGTAAAAAAAAAAAAGTTAAGTGGTAAAACTGTCAACTTAGTAGGTGATTTACGACGGGTGGGTTGAATGTGTTTCAATGCAAGAAGGTCTGGACAAACGTTGGCATGTGTGAATAGAAAATCGGAATTAAACAGAGGTGTGTTTGGGATCAGATACGTGTGGTAACATATAGGGAATTTTGTTTGTTTTATCCTTTTATTTTAAGAAACAGTTCTGGATTTATTGTAACTGTATGTTCTTAAAAAGATTATATGTAATCTAAGCACTGTCTTTTTGCATATTAAAGCCAAACTTTAATAAGTGATGCTTTGGGCTCTGATTTGAACTGGTTGCACATTATGTAGAGCAAAGTACATTTTTGGACACATTTTGCAACAATAGATTTTTGTGTGCCGAATGCATAGGTTTTGTTTAATAAACAGGGACCTGAGACCCTGGAATATATATAATTACATATTTTTGCATATTTATTGGGTGGGGGTAAAGGATAGATATGATTGCAATTGAGTAAGGGGTTAATATTAACTCATTGAAAGTACTTTGCACAGAAGAAAGGTGAGTTGGCTAGAGTAGCCTTGTATATGAACCCTGTTTGCATAAGTCACATGCTCACTTCGCGTGCTGTTTGTGACAGATGGTATATGGGGACGGATTGAGGGCAGATATTGTTCATTTGAAGAACCTTTGCGAAGGTGATAAGTGGACCAGCTAGAGAGCTCTGTATTAACCCATATCCAGGTCAGGTGCTCACAGGTGTGCCGTACGTGACATCAAATATGGCAAAGTTGTATTTTTGCTCATATGGGGAGTGGGGGACGACGACGACACAGTAGTTTTTGGTTGTTTTTTTTAAACTTCCCCCTCCACCATGCTTTAATTTCATATCTAAAGTTCTCCAACATGGAGCATTAATAAGAGAGTTTCCACATTAGCTTGTAACTGGGGGAAGTGAAAGCTAATGAAAAAAATGTTTTGAGCATGTGAAACTATTGCTTTAAGGTAAATGATATACACAAAGTTGGATCAATAGAAAGTGCTCTATCTGTAATGTGCTTTTATTTGTACAATATGCAGTAACACAAAGGTGCTAACCCCTCCTTCCTAATATGTTTCCTACAAAGGCTTGACTTTAGAGACAATTAAATTACATTTTGCATTCAGTAGCACTTAAAGGGTTGTTGGGTGACATTATCCAATGTTGTTTTTTGTGTATTTGTTTTGAAAGAGAGCATCCTCACATAAAATGTTATGTTACAAAAAAATGCTTTTTCAGCCCATTTTAAAGGATTTATTAGGAGCAGTGCTTCTGTACAAAGGATCGTGTCCCCTGTATGTAAAATGTTATGCTTTTTTTTTTTTTTAATTCTAATTTCTGTATATTATACTTTGTCTGTAGTACCGCTGTATTTTTTTACATCTTTATTTTCTACCTCACAATTATTGTAATCCATACTATACAGTGACAAATCTAAATATTATAATAAAGAATTAACGAGGAGTACAGCCCGAACAATGGGAAGAAAAATGAAATTTGCAAGTATGGTTTGTGTATGAAAACAATTTAATTGCAGTTGGTATAAATGGCAACAAAAATATAATTTACATTTTGTTGTGTGACGTACATACTGTTTATGTTGGGAATAATACATTTTGATATGCTTTTCAACACTTTTTCCAGTTCTACCTGATTTTTTTTTAACCCAATGATGCAGCTGTTTTAATGAACTAACCACGCCCCATTTGCATTTGGCATTGGTTTGCAATGAACCATTGTGGAGAATGCTTTCCTTTTTGTCATTTGTTCTCCGAATCGCAAAGCCAGTAGAAACTAAAACCAGATCTCATTTCTGCGATGGGATCCTGCTCGTGGAGTACTCTTCAGATGAAAATATAAACTGAATGTTTGTATAAGTAAAAGCATGGAGTGCTAGCCCGAGAGAGTAATTCGAAAAGAGACGGGGACCAGGGGCTTCCTGACTCAGACTGATATGTTCAGTGTATTTCTATTTAGGAAGACTCCCTCCCTCAGATGAGATGGCTGAATCGTTCATTTCATACATGACTAAGTGTGACTACAGCAGTGAATCAGTGTTTGTCAGCTCTGAATTTTGGCTCCCCTTCTAATGTTTTTTTTTTTTTTTCATGCTGGTGCTCAGAAGAGGGTCTTTGTGTGTCTCAGTGTGTGGTAAATAGATTTACAAGTCACTGTGTGACAGTGTGTTTTGGAGGCTTCTTGATAAAATCATGTAATCCACGTTGACTTATTTGCGTTGGCAGTTCAGTTTTAAAGCTGTGTAGTCCCTTTTTGTCATCTGCATGGTATATCATTGCAACTTCCTCTGAAATTGGCTTCTGTGGGAGTATGTGTGAAAACCCACAACTTGTGCTTTGAAAATGTAAATCTTGCAGATCATTTCTTTTAAGAATGTAGCCTTTTCTTTTCAAAATAGATATCTTTCTGTAAGCATTTGACGAGTATAATTTTGACACACTGACACAAATTAATATATATCCCCTGAATGATTATACGCAGGGAGATGTATCCCGTCAGAATGGAGTATGACCCAGTAGAGCACTCTTCCTTTTGAGGTTTTCATAACCATAAATATACAAAAGCGTGCAATCTTTCCAAACATACAATGTTAACACAGAAAATTGAAGCACTGTAATATTCTGCATTATTTACATTTCTTTAAATATGTCACTGGAAATCATACAATATATATTAAATCAATGTTCCACTACACCAGTGATTCCCAATGGGGGGTGGGGGAGGATTTGTGAACCTCTAGGTGTTTCTGAGGTGTCTCCAAGAGGTTTGTCAAATAAAACATGTGATGTTGGATCACGGACGTGTAGTGGGTTCCTGAGCTAGTGTGGGGACTGTGCACTTCCTAGGATTCCACACAGCACCTTAGGATGTATAGCTGTACATTTTAGCACGAGCTTCCAAAGTCACTCCTCACAATGCTTTGCATCCACAGCTGCATGGCATTGTCGGAAGCTCCAACAGTGAGGTGCAGTTTGGGGCGTTACTAAACGTGTGTTCCCCCACAAGCTCAGGACTCTATACTGCCTGGGTTTGGTCACACAGTTTTGTTAGCAATAGTCAGATGAGTAGGCAATGCGATTTATTAATTAGGGGTTCACGGAACAAATATTTTCTAGCAGTGGGTGCAGAATATATAAAAGTTTAGGAGCCACTGTGCTAAACCATTAGTTCCTATGAAGGGGAGCCTACAAATAGTAAGCAATATACAATAGGAAAAAAAAATAGTAAACATGTATACATTGTATATTGTAATCTACGGCAGCGGTGCGCAATCTTTCCAGCGTGCTCCCCCTTCCTGATTCCCTTCCTGCTCTCGCCCCCCTCCTTACCTCCTCTCCGGCGTCAAATGACGCAGCGGGGTCACATGACCCCGCTGCATCCTTTTACGCTGCGTTGCCATGACATCGCCAAAGATAAGTGAAGTTGAAGAGGCCTCACACGATCCCCTGGCATTAATTTAAATGCCTTGAGGGAAGAGCGCAGAGCCTCTGCAACCGCTTCGCCCCCTCTGAACATTCTTGTGCCCCCCAGTTTGCACATGTGCTACACGCCTCTCAATACAAACAAGTTTGTATTTCGAAACGCGACGCCACGGAGAAACTCGAAAACTAGCGCGTTCCACTATGGACGCGGCCTAAGCAGTGCTGTATATTGAATCTTTGTAGGCACAAGAAGTATTTGCCCTGTAGAGTTTACAATGTAACTTGGGTGCCTGAGGCACGGGGAAATTGAGGTCCCAAGTAGAGGTGCGCAAGGTCACAAGTAGAGCGGACATTGGGATTTGAGCAGAGTTCACTCACTTCAAAGGCAGTGACATTACCACTGAGCTACACGGCCCATATTATATTATTTTCTTACCCACCGTGCCATTTCGAGCATTTCTATTGCAAAGGTATTCCTGACTTCAAGACTTGAGGGTTTTCTTATACACACAGGTTTCTGCTTTAGTTGGAGTATTTATATTATATATGACGTATGGCAAAGAGGGAATTTGCTCAGAAAAAGGGATGTTTTCCTGTACGACCTTCAACAACAGGCTAATTGGTAGTTTTGTCACAAGGGAAGTTGTGGTTTACCCTCTGATCTTCACAGCTGAGTAAGTCAACTAAATATTAGCATGGATTTGTTTGGAACTACAGTCGGTATTCTCTGTTTTGGATTTGTTCAGCAGATTATACAATGTTAATCTTTAATGCCTTAATTGCCTGAACCAATTAGTACATTGAGCCACAATGAAAGGGACCCCTTCCATGTATATATATTTTTGCTGTCACACTACAACACTTTTGTTCCCAAAGCTGAAAGTAAAGTTAATTAACCACTTAGCTGTCTGAGAATCGCAGCATTTTCATTCTAGATTTCACACATGGAAAATATGAATACTGTGCCCTTGTAAATAAAATAATAATGTAATATACACTTTGATAGAGTATCACACATGACAACTTTCACCTGTTATGGCTGCTTTAGTTTTCCCTCCAGCCTCACAGAATAGATTTGTTATATATAACAAGGGAAGAGCTATCCATTGCTGCAGCTGGCCCATTAAAATGTAGATTGGAAATGACAATTGGATCTTGGGGCTCCTGAGGCTAGGCCTGAGAGATGAGAAGGGTTGTCACTGATTGATGGAGCCTTCAGAGTAATCAGATCATGGATGCTCAATCAATGCATGGGATGCTCATTAAACATTTCACACATTGACCTAATTTGACATTCTATGACTGAGATCCCTTTATGAAAATTATGGTTATGTTGTGTCGCATTGAGAAAATACCCCCCCCCCCATCCTCCAGTTAATCCCCCCCATCTAA
This sequence comes from Ascaphus truei, assembly GCA_036426205.1. Taxonomy (NCBI): domain Eukaryota; kingdom Metazoa; phylum Chordata; class Amphibia; order Anura; family Ascaphidae; genus Ascaphus; species Ascaphus truei. Next base: position 78,145 of record WSYH01000747.1, read on the forward strand.
TCCAGTTAATACCCCCTCCTCCAGTTAATACCCTCCCCATCTCCTCCAGTTAATACTTTTAAAGAATTCTGGTGTTCCCAATAGTGTGTTTGCAGATTTACTTGTATATTCTTTATTTTTATTGGTATCATGCCAATTTTAATGTAAAAGACTGTTGATAAAAGGAATACATGGATCTATATTGATAACAGAAAAGAACAATGTTGCCTATTTTGTCTGCTTGCACTACGTCATGGGGTTCGGCACTCCAGGGGCCAATGGACATAGCTACGTCATCATTTTACTGCTCATTTTTGTAGGGGAGATCGTGTTCGAAGAGGAGAACCCCTCTTCTGTTTTGTAATCGGGGACAGAGCGATCATGTGACCACTCCATAGGAGCCATCACGGGATTGCGAGTTCCAGAAGGTCCGCTGCACTCAAATGATTAAAGCGGCAGTCAGCACTGATTTGCCACTTTTGTGTCATTAAAATATCTATTCTTACCAACTCCATAGTTACATAATAGATAAGGTTGAAAAAAAGACATGCCTCCATCAAGTTCAACCTATACTAAATTTAAACAGATACTTTATCCTATATTTGTACTTACAGTATATTAATCCAGAGGAAGGCAAACAAAAACCCCAGTGAAATATCATCCAATGATATCTCGTAAGGGAAGCTAGACAGATAAAAAGATTGAGGGCGCTCAAACCCCAGGTAATTCCATCCAAATAAGGCAATGAGGCGGACGACATCAGGGGGCGGTCCATACCCACAATCCTTAGGGATGGTGAATCGGCGCCGCGGGTGACATCACGCGCATGCGTACAGGGCATGCGGCGCGATTTTTTGACAGTTTTTGTCAATTGACCCTGATAACTACCGGGTATATAAGACGCCTCATCTCTGCATACCCCAGACTCCTTGATAAAGGACCCGTTGGTCCGAAACGCGTGGGAGGTTCCTGCTTTGTCCCCCAAGGGGTGAATTTGTCCTTACCATGCACTGATTAAAGGTAACTTTTTGCTATACACCTGGCTCCCTGGCTGTGCGCCATTCGTTTTTTCTGCTATCTCGTAAGGGGAAAAATAAATTCCTTCCTGACTCCAAATATTGTCAGATTAATCCCTGGAGCAACATCCTTCCAATGTTTACTTATTTGGTATATCCCTGTTTACCTTTACTTTCTAAAAAGATGTCCAACGTTTTTTTTTTTTAGAGATATCTATTGTATCTGCCATTACAGTCTCCATGGGTAATGAGTTCCACATTTTAACTGCCCTTACTGTAAAGAACCCTTTTCTTTGTTGCTGGTGAAATCTCCTTTCCTCCAACATTAAGGGATGACCCCGAGTCCTATTTTCTGCCCTTGGGATGAATAGTTATTTTGAAAGCTCCTTGTACTGTCCCCGAATATATTTGTATATAGTTTCCATCAGTGTTCGACAAACCTATACATTTGCACGCCCGGGCGAGTGGATTTAACATCGTGGCGAGTTCCTATTGGCCCAAGCAGCACACGTGTGGTACTAGGTGGCGAGTAGATTTTTTTTGTTCGGCAAGTAGATTTTTTGGTGATTTGTCGACCACTCGTTATCATACATAACCCCTCTTAAGACGCCTCTTTTCTAATGCAATAAAATCTAATTTAGCTAGCCTCTCCTCAAAAGTTAGGTTGTCCATCCCCTATTAATTTGGTGGCTCTTCTCTGCACTGTCTCTAGTTCCATAATGTCTTTTCTTAGGATTGGTGCCCAAAATTGTACTCCATATTCAAGGTGTGGTCTTACTAATGCTTTATAAAGGGGTATAATTATGTTTACTTCCCTTCCATTCATTAACCGTTTAATGCAAGATAAGATCTTGTTTGCCTTTGCAGCTACTGCATGACTTTGGGCAGTATTGTCAAGCCTGCTGTCTACAAGCACTTCTAAATCCTCCATCAAGGATTCCCCTAATTTATCCCCATTTCATTTGTAAGTCGCCTGTTTATTCTTGCTTCCCAAATGCATAACCTTACATTTATTTGTATTACATCTCATCTGCCATTTACCTGCCCAAGTTTCCACTCTCCAAGTCATTCTGGGGAGAAATTGCATCCTGCTCTGATTCTACTACCTTACTCAATTTAGTGTCATTAGCAAAGATGGAGACTTTGCTCTCAATGCCAACCTCAAGGTCATTAATAAACAAGTTAAAAAGCAGGGGTCCCAGTACCAAACTCCAACACCGTTTTTATTTTAAAAATCGGCTTGGTTCAGGAGAGATAAATGTTTCAAATATTAAGTGTCCATGGAGCTCTCCACAGATCCCATTGCGGTTTAAATGTTGCAATGCTAAAGATTAAGAAAATCATGGGTTTTGTTTTGTTTTTTTAAACACCCATATATTTTATTTTTATTTTTTAAATAAGAGCAGGACATGCCCAGGGGGCAAGTCAAATAACAGTAAAATTAGTCAAAGTAAAATGCAGGCTTTTGCAGCCTTAAATGTAGGTGATCGAAATCTGTGAGGTATTGTCTGTGATCTGAATTTAGGCCTTGGAGGAAACGCACCTTTTAAAGGACAATTACTCACAAGTCCAAAGTTTACTTAATGTATTTTTTTACGCTCAAATCTGACACCTATTAGTGTGTGTTTGTGTGTGTTTGTGTGTGTTTGTGTGTGTGTGTGTGTGTGTTGATTTCCTCTAGTTGTCTCAATTTTGTGTGATGTCACGGTGTGCTCAGCGAGAGTTTGCAGAGTTTAGCCCCCTTTATCCCCCTCCCTTAGCTGTAAGCACCGGGTGATTTAAAAAGGAAGCTCTTAACAGAGTTCAGTGCATTATGAGGTTTCCATAATAACCTGATGCTAAAGAAAACAATCGGATTTAACATTTAAAAAATATATATACAGAAATTCCGGAAATGCTCAGAGGACGATAATAAGCAGTATGTTAGTTAAACTCCAAAGAGGCATTTCAGGAGGAAGGGGGAGAGTGCTGCTTTAACGGATGTGTTTTACATTTTCTGTATTGATTCCATTCCATTTATTGCTTAATCCATCAGTACTATATAAAGGAAAAATAAATAATCTTAAAAAATACTGCTCATTTAGGATGCAATTATTGCTGACTGGATTCCTAGCATGTGTCTCATTTTATATCCATTAGAAATGTAGCACGAGTAGCCAATGTATTTTCATATAGCTCTGCAGACTTCATCAAGATCTGGACTGTTTACTAACCTTTAAACATTTTGAGATTCGCCCTTTTAACTCCCGTGGTGCACTTTGATAAAATAAGGTCAATATTTTCTTAGCCAGACTGGGCAATGTTGTGCAAACATATTTCAAGGAGCGATAACTTTTTTTTTTTGTTCTGTTCTGTTCTTACGTTCAATATTGATAAAGTACTGTTGTCTTTCTTGGTTATCCGTAATGCCAGAAGACATATTTGTAGCTAAAAGAGCCCTTGGGTTTTATTGTGGCGGATTTGCCTTATGTTGAAGGGAAGGAGATGATTGTAACCAAAGCCTGGAGGGATTGTAGAACCTCATCACTGGTCTCATGGTGGTTTTATTTTTTTCTTCTGTTGGTAGCTTTTGATTATTAATTAAAAAAAAAAAAAAAGTCTCAGTATGGCCAGGGAAGACAGACCGGCAGGTGAGAAAGTGTGGCAGAACAATCCTCCGACATTGTCAATGCGATAATACTTTATTTTTAATACTCTTATTTTAGTGGGCGTGCAACAGATTCTGTGATAATGCAACAAAAAAAAGAGTGGGGAGGAGTTATGGGGGAGGGAGGTACAGAAAGGAGAAAAAAAAGGGGGGGAAGTGGGGGTTCCAGAAGTTCTTAGATCAGTGGTACAGTTGTATATTAGTACATTGGTTTGGAATGATGAAGATACATAGGTGAATATTTAAAATTTAGGTGAGTCATATATATAAATAAAAGTTTTACTACCCCCTAATGCGCACAAGATATACCCATCAGTAACAAAATGCAGACCTTTTGGTTAGGGGCCTGTTTTTTCCCTTATAACAACTTGATCTTGCTACCTGCTTCACCTCTTGTAGCATTGAACATCCGCAGCACTTTAGCCTCTCTCTCTCCCCCGTTGAGAGCAAACATTTGTGTCATGTTTTGCTTACTAAGCTTTGCTTAATTATTCAACCTTTCAGACTGGCTGGCACTGGGAAAAGGGGATATTTGCAGCCATAGAAAAATCCTGGGGGTTGCTTAAAAATTAAATCCTAGTGCCTGTGTTGCAGTGCAGACTAACCTGCCAGTCGGCCTACAGTATCCTGCTGTGAGGGATGTGTGAGCAGTTTAACTTGCTGGAGGAGAGGAGTTTGCGTGTGTGTTAATGTGCGTGTGAAACAGATCATGTGTGTATCTGACGCACAGAACCACTAATGGGGATGGGAGGGTGGAATCCGTGACGGTCAACACTGCTCCCACTTTTTTTTTTTTTTGTACTGTACTCTGTCTTATAAAAATTTGGGCTAGCTCCTACGTTTCTTATGTCTTTGTCTACCCATGTATTTTTTGTAACCTCTTTCTACCTTTACACAAAAGCATCTGGTTATTATGAGTCCTACCTTTACCAGGTCGGTTAAGAACCTCAACATTCTTTTGTAGACACTGTGGTGGAATACACCTTATTGCATTGTTGTCCTGGAAATACTCAAGCAAGTTGTGGCGTAAAGACATGATAAATGGAACTACAGGGATACATCAGGTTGGAATTGTTTGCTACCAGATGATTGAACTTCATAATGGAACTGAAATTTTCTCCATTGGGGAGAATACTACTTTACCTTCAATTAAAACAAACATTTGCACATCCATTTGTACTTTATTTTGGCTTCTTGGACTAAAGTTTTCCTGGGCATTGATCATTTTACCTTCAAAAGACCAAAGTTGGCAGTTGAGACACAAAGCTGCAAACATTGTCTGACTAAACATCCTTAATGCTTTTCTATTTTGAGATTCTCATCAGTAATTGTATTGCTTCAGACATTGCCTTTACAAATGACTGCACCAGACAGTCTTTTGTCATGTAGCTTTTTATTCACTGATCAGAAGTGAGCCAGGTTATAAAGTAAAGTACAGGTTTTGCATCAGTTAATTCAGGTGACCCCTATCCTCACCATAACAAACACAATAGTGCAACTTTTGACATTTTGTACATAAGTTGTGAGAGGAACATTGTCGGCAATAATAAAAATCTGATCAGTATGAATGAGGCGGTTGCCCCCTCCCCCCCACGCAGAGGGAGCATTTTGCTTTTTGTTCCCGCTGCTTCTGGGACCGTAAATCTGGCCACATCTATATTTGTAGCATATCCTTTGCTATTCTAGTTACCCTGAGCAGGGTGACTTGCTCATGGTAACCGGTGCTATTGTCAACAACTTTTAATGTTTCATATACCACACCTTATCTAAGTGCATAATTAGCTTTTTTGATGTTTAGCCCCAATCCCTAATTATGCCATGAATGGGGGGAAAAGACAGAATGATCCAGTTTCAGCGGTGAGCACTACATATATCTTCAGTGATGTCATTTTCACGCCTTTAATTTGTTAAAATGTGACTGCTTCACGTCACTGAGCTGACAGGCACCGAATAGTCAGAGGTAGTCCTCCATTGTGTATCATCAATGGGCTCATACAACTCAAAAATATCTCTGCATCCTGCTGGACAAGTGAGTTTGTTTGGACTAATTGTGTCTATGCATATATCTTTATATAGTGCCCACAGTGCACTCAGCGCTTTATAACAGAGACAATACAGTACTTATAATACAATAAGTGCCTCAAACAAAATCAGACAATAGAGAAAGTTGCAGGGCAGGGAGGCCTTTTAGCGGTGAGAAAAGCGTCAATAAAAAACAGTCTGAGGTTATTTTGAAACCGAATAACACGTGAATTTATTCTAGTCAAGTGCACAACGGAGACAGCTTTTGAAAAAAAGCTCTCTAACAGATAACACGTTATGCCAGGCCTGCCCAACTCGTAAAGTGAGAAGGGCCGAACTGCTCCAAGGAAAAAAAATTTGGGCCGCACGGGTTAAATCATCATCATCATCATCTCTCCTCCAGCACCTCTCATCATCATCATCGTCATCATCATCATCATCCTCATCATCCTCATATCTCCCTCAGAACCCCTCACTATCAACCTTTACGATACTCCCCATCTATCTCTCATACCCCCATCTCTCCCCCTCACCCACACACAATACCCCCCTCCAAATCAAACACACAATACCCGCCTCCACATCAAACAAACAATACCCCCCTCCACATCAAACATACAATACCCCCCTCCACATCCCCAATAGCCCATTCCATGTCAGCAGCTCCCCCCCCACAAGTCAGCATCCCCCCATGTCTCTCTTCCCTCAATATGACACTCTCCCCCTCCCCTATATGACACTCTCTCCCCCTCCTCTCAATATGACACACTCTCCCCCTCCCCTCATAGACACAATGCCCCTTCCCTCAATATGACACACTCTCCCCCTCCCCTCAATATGACACTCTCTCCCCCTCCTAAATATGACACGCTCTCCTCCCTCCCTCCCCTCAATATGACACCCTCTCTCCCTCCCCTCAATATGACACACTCCCCCTCCCCTAAATATGACACACTCTCCGGTCCCCTCAATATGACACTCTCCCTCTCCTCTCAATATGACACTCTTCCCCTCCCTCCAAATATGACCTCTCTCCCCCCTGCAACTCACAATCACACCCTCCCCTGCAACTCAATCACATCTCTCCCCCCCTGCACCTCACATCACTCCCCCCTGCCCCTCAATGTCAGCAGCCACCCCCCTCACATGTCAGCAGCCCACCCCCCCTCACATGTCAGCGCCCACCCCCCTCACATGTCAGCAGCTCACCCCCTCAATGTCAGCAGCCCACCCCCCTACATGTCAGCAGCACACACCCCCTCATGTCCAGCAGCCCCACCCCCTACGTCAGCAGCCCACCCCCTCACATGTCAGCAGCCCCCCCCTCACATGTCAGCAGCCCCACTCCTCACATGTCAGCAGCCCCCCCTCACATGTCAGCAGCCCACCCCTCATCAGCAGCCCACCCCCCTCACATGTCAGCAGCCCACCCCCCCTCACATGTCAGCAGCCCACCCCCCCCACCAGCCCGTTTTTCATACCCACCCCCCACCAGCCCGTTTTTCACACCCACCCCCCCACCAGCCCGTTTTTCATATCCACCCCCCCACCAGCCCGTGTTTTCACACCCACCCCCCACACCAGCCCGTTTTTCACACCCACCCCCCCACAGCCGTTAACACACACACACACACACACACACACACACACACACACACACACACCACTCCACACACACACACACACACCTTAGATCAGCACTTCTCTGCACACACGCACGCCCCCTTAGATCAGCACATCCTTTCCGCGGTACCAAGCTCCGTCCCCCGGCATCCTGCTATTGAAAAAAAAAACACACGGCTGCCGCATCCTCCTCATGCTGCTGCTGCCCCCGCGCACCGCAAAACCCGGGGGCTGGGAGGGAGGGAGAGAGAGAGAGAGGGAGGGAGGGAGGGAGGGGGGGATGAATTGCCGCCATTTTTAAAACTTTTTTTTTTAACTTTTTTTTTTTTAAATTTATTTAATTAACTGGCGCCCGGCCGGAGTCATCGCGGGCCGCACAGAGAGGCCATGCGGCCTGCGGGCCGTATGTTGTGCAGGCCTGCGTTATGCCATATATTTATACCCTAAAACCTAAAGCTCCACCCCTTTATGGGGGGGCTTGCACGTCACTAATATTACCTCATTTTGTAATACATAACAATACTAAAGCTGATGTCATTTTGTAATACATAATAATACTGGATAACTGTCTGTAAGCTAAAAATCATTATGGGGTTAAATGTGATGTCAGTTCTGCCACTTGGCACATTGTATGAAAAACAGTTTATCTTAGACTACTAACGAGGCTTTCTCATAATATCTGGCCTGTTTACACTTTTAATTTGGAAGCTGATTGGATGAGGAACGATCAATAAAGTCAGCTAGGAACGAAAACATTCCATTCTCTGTTTCACACAGATTTCTTCACATAGAATGATGACATTAAAACTCACAAAGACAAGACAAGATGGCGGACTGAAAATAGTCAAACAAAATGGCTGCTTTGATCCTAATGCTGTTATGTCAGACCCCCTAATGTCTCAACTTCGTCAGCGGTATGTTACAATAATCTAGACAGGAGAGGATAAGGGCATGGTTTAGAGTTGTAGCAGTAGACTGACAGAGGAAAGGGCAGATCTTGGCAATATGATGGAGGAAGAAGCAACACATTTTAACCATTCCATGAATGTGAATGGAGAAGGAAAGGGAGGAGTAAAATCTCCCCCTTTGGCAACCTATGGCGACATGATAGATGGTACCACCATTTACTGGGTTGAAAAAAGGAGATATTGGGCCAGGTTAAGAGGTAGATATGAGGAGCTCAGTTTTAGAGATAATAAATTTAAGGCAGCGGAACACCATCCACAAGGATATAATCAGAAAGCAATCAGAGACTTGGGACTGGATTGCATGTGTGAGGTCTGGGATGGAGCGATATATCTGCGTATTATCTTCATAGATATAATACTTAAGGCCAAAAGAGTTGATGAGGTCACCAAGTCACAGTGTGTAGAGAGAGAAAAGGAGAGATGCCAGAACAGAGCCCGGAGGTACACAAACAGACAGATTAACATAAAATGAAGACCTGTTCGCAACAGGGAATGAAAATGTGCGATGGGAGAGGTATGATGAGAACGGGATAGAGCTTTGTTCCTGATACCAAGAGTTTAGAATATGAGGGAGAAGAGTAATTGACAGTATCAAAGGTAGCAAAGAGAGAGAGTAGGGAAAAATGACCATGGGATGTTGCTTAATGTAGATTATTGGCTACTTTAGTGAGCAACGTCGCTGTTGTGTGAACTGTACAAAAAAAAACAGATTAAGGCTCCATGGAATTTCAGAAAGTTCATCATACAGGAGACCACGAAAGCAGTTTGGATGCAAAAGTCAGGAGGGATACAGAGCGGTAGTTAGTAAGGCATGTAGAGTATTTTTGAGAATAGATGGGCCCACTGCATGCTTAAAGGAGGATGGCAAAGTGCCAGAGGATAGGTAGGGATTGAAGATATGGGTGAGAGTGGGGACCAAGACTGGAGCAAGAGTTCTAATTAGGTATATTCTAACAGAATATCTTCATCATTCTAATTTTTTTTTCTTTTCAGTTTTTCTCAGATTAAAAAAAAAAGGTTTTCTTATGTTTCTATCTTAATCCTTGGGCATTTTATAAGAGCAAACTGCAATAAATGTATTTTTTTTTAAAAAAAAGATCTTCAGTATCATACTCATTGTCGTGGTTAAGATAAAAAAAACAGGGGAAAGATTTATTCAAAATCAGAGTAAATGCAGAGCAAACGCCGGAGTCTGGAATTGAATCCTTGAATTTACACTTCAATCACTGTGCCACACCCAAGCAAGCGTAACAAAATCGTCACTTCAAGTTTTGGGAATTTCCTTTTTTTCTTCAAATGTTGGCAGTTTATTTTCTCGTACTTCAAAATGTATTTTATTAAACTACACATGTAGCCAGACTTGCTGTCCCCCTAAGCCGCGACCAAAAAATCAAAATGCTGCAGCTCTGGAGAAGGTAAAAGCCACAGCGACCTGTGGGGGGTCCATATCTCTGTATCCGGGCTTCCTGCTGTGTTGTATTTCTGCCACTTTCCATGTGACGGTAAGTCTGGCTACATCTGTATGTAGCATTAATTAAGCTTTTGTTTATAATTGTATTTTTCCTTGGTACATTTTCAGCAAGCCAAGTCATTTTGCAATGTTTAACAGCTTGCTTTCCTAGGAAGGAGCGACAGCAAAACGTCAGATAGCTTTGTTTGATGCGCAATTCATATGGGAAGTGTGTGAATAGTTAGGCTACTTTTTTTTTTTTATGTGCTCTCTGATCCCCTTTTTTAAATGGTTCCCTTCATTAGAAAGAAGAACAGGTTTGCCGAGGATGAAGGTTGGGCAGTTTTACAGAACAATCCTGCTACCCTATATTAGTTAGCGAGGAAAAAAAAGCAGGTGATACAAAGATGTTTTGTTTTCACGGGTTTATTATCCTATGTTGTAAGCTATATATTCTTGTAGCTCCCGGGAGTAAAATAAACTATTTTCGTCGTGATATTAGTGAATTTATATTAAAATTAGATTTCATTTAGGGGTCTTGTCACAGATCTGTGTAAGTTTGTTAGGCTACTTACATATTTTTGTAGGCTCTCTAATATTATTGTAACGCAACAAAAACCTTAGTCCTTGTGCTATCTGCTAATATCATGAAAAGTTTGTCTGAAACCTACAGATTATTTTAGATGTGTACATGAAAATTTGCACATTTATTTCCAGTCGTGACTAGGATTTAAGATCGAGCTGAATTTCTCCATATGCGTACGGTTTTATTCTGATCTAAATTAATTTACTCATTCCTAATGCAAGAGATCATAACTTTTGTAGAGGTGCTGTTACTACCTTGTACTTAAATGTCAAAAATAAGATGTGAAAAACCATAAATCCTGCTATTTATGTACACTGTATACTTTCCATATACAGTATACAAAAATGTTAATGCTGTACACTTTCCAGACAGCTTTAATCGGGAATTTTGCAATGCTGCAAAATTGGAGTAAGGAATTGCTAGATTAACCATTCTGTGTCTGTGAAATCTATTGTCATATAAGATGATGGCGATAAAATTACCTGGAGTTACTTGGCAACAACAGGTCTGAACTAAAGAACATGCAGATGGCTTCCAATTGCAAGCATACAAACTACAGAAGGAAAACAACGTAGGTGTGAATAGTCTGAAAAATTGGCCATCTGCATCAAAATCCTAAAGTAACAATGCTACATTGTAGGTATCTACAGTAAAAAAACAAGAGATTGCTAGAATTTCTAAAGTCAAAGCACTTGCCATACATAACTTGTACAGTAACGTGACGCAGTGGCTCGCAATTTTTTTTCTGTTGTACTCCACCTGCTAGAAATATTTTTTCTCTTAATTAATACATCTTACTGCCTACACATCATATTGCTAACAAAACTGTTCGACAGGTCCCAGCAGTATAGCGTCCTGAGCTTAATAAGGCCCCACATCTTGGTGTGTGCAGACAGCATGGGTGGTATAGCTGTCAGTCACTGCAGGAGCACAAAGTCACGTCCCAAAATGCCATGCTGCTATGGTTGCAAAACATTGTCAGGAGCCCCTGCTGTAATTGGTAGCTATACCGTACCATGCTAATGTACAGTTTGGGGCCTTACTATGTGCGCAGTGCCCACACTGGCTCAGGAACCCTCTATACTGGCCTGGGACCTGCTTTAAACATTTTTTTTTTTTTTTTTTTTTTTTGCAGTGCTCTTTGTTTTTCCCGCAGTGTATTTATTGTGCTCACAAAGTAGAAGTATGTTTCGGGAAGGGAGTTTTATCCGTTAAGAACAAAAGGGAACTAATAACCAGTTATGTACATAAAAAAAAAAATTTCATTTTTTTTAAAATAAGATGGGGGAAGTATGCGTATTTTGAAAATCATGTTTTAAATTACTGGAACATTTTGTTTTCTTAATCAAAGGGGATTTTCAGTTTATTTGCGGTAGTTTGGTTCACCTTCTCTGTCAACAGATTAATTAAGGATGCGGGCTTAATAAAGCAAAGATAAGGGCCGTTAAACCCACCCTAAACTTGTAAATTTTAGGTTTCACTCTTCACAAACAGAGGTTGATATGTTTATTTTTAAACAGTAGAGCTGCCACACCTGGAGTTATTTTTCGAAAATACATTCTCTTGTTCAGGTAGGAGTGAGAACCCAAGAAAATGAAGTATAAATGGCATTTTCCATTGTTAACATAGACTTTTGGATATACTCCTTTAAAGCGGCAATCCAAGCTCCTTTTTATTTATTTTTAACCCAGGAATGAAGCAGGGGGTCTCCGGAAGTTGGGACCCCCTGCTTCTGGAGATACTTGCCTCAGAAGTAGGTGCTGGTTGCTGCTCTACAGTGATAAAGTAATGACTGCTGCTCAAAGCTTACCATAACGTCATCAGGTTCGGCTTTCTACTGGCCCGCGTGACACGGGAGCATTCAACTTTAAAGCCCAGCTAGCTCAGCCGAAGCGGCTACTAGCACCTACTATGGAGGCACGTATCTCCGGAAGCAGAGGGTCCCCGGAGCTGAAATTAACTGGGTTTGGCTCCAGGGACCCGAGCTTCAATCAATGTGTATTTATTTATTTTTTTAAGATTGAAATGCCAATTGCGCAAAGCCGCAAAAAAATGAGCAAAAGCCAATGACTTAAAACATATGTCATAAGGGCCCCTGGGGTCATTGGGATTAATACAAGATCGGCTGTCTTTAAGACCCACATACTTAAATATTATGCCAGGGAAACTCCGTCCTAGTCATTCTCTTTTATCTCTTTCAAAATTCTTAAGGGCTTAGGCCCAGGACATAGTGCACTCAGCGTCGCTGAGGCGGGCTGAGCCGCGCTGAACAGATGCTCAAAGCCCCTGCATCTATCAGCGCGGCTATAGTTTCTCCCTCCGCATGCTTGCTGATGCGTGCGGAGGCTGAGAAACTTCCCGAGACAGGCAGGTTTGAAATTTGCCGCTCGGGGGAATCCAATGGGGCTGCAGCCGGCCCGGCATTTTAACTACAGAGCCAGCACAGAGGTGTGTGTGGGTGGGGTGGGGTGGGGTGTGTGGGTGATGTGCCCCCTTCTGCCCGATCCCTGTGGCTGTCAGCCTGCGGGAGATGGAGGGGGCTTGCGCCACCGGGGCGGGGGACGGCATTGGGTGATGTGTCCTCTGACCGCGCCTTTGCCCGATCACTGGGGCTGCCTCCCTGCCGATGCGAGGTAAGAGATGCAGGGGTGTGCTGCTGCTGCCCCCGCACGAGGGGGGGGCGAAGTGGAGAGAGGAGCCGGGTGATGTGTCCCCCTTCTGCAGACCCGATCCACCGCTGCCTGACATCCCTCACCCCGCCGGGAGATGATTGGGGCGGGGGGGGGGGGGAGGGAACGGGTGTGTTCCCCAGCAGTGAGGTCTGGGGCAGCAAGGTGGTGTGTGTGTGTGTGTGTGTGTGTGTGAGTGATTATTTATATATATATATATATGTGTGTGTGTGTAGTGTGGGTGTGTGGGTATGGTGTATTATATATGTAGGTGTGTGTGGGGTGGGTGTATTATATATTAATATAATATAATATATAGTGTGTGTGTATATACTATTATATATGTGTGTGTGTGTATGATATATATATATATGATATATATATATATTGTGTGCTGTGTGGGTGATAGAGTGTTGGGTGAGTGTGTGGTGGGTGTGGTGTGTGTGGTGTGGTGGTGTGGTGATTATGTATATATATAGATATATAGATTATAGATAAATATAGTAATATAAATATAGTAAGAAATATATAATATACAATGTAAATACAAACTGTTTCATGTCCGATCTGCTGTCTGAGGCAGGTCTGAAACCCCTCCAGCCTTTCCCCACAATCACCCAGCAACACAGCACTCCACTGCAAGCAGAGGGATTTGCTGGAACATTGACATGCAAATGAGCACACGTAAGATTAGAGGTATAGATATATTTGGGGGATGGATATCATATATTACTATATTAGTGGGGGTGGTATGTGATCGAGTAGATAGATATAGCAAGTAGTGTAGTAGTTGATGTAGGATAATATAGGGAGATTGATTAGAATATATGTTTATTATTAAAGGTATGAGTATATAAGAGAGTATATATATATATATTATATATATACTATATTTATTAAGATATATATAATATATGTGGTATATCATGTATATATATATATTATATAATATGTTATAATACGAATATATGGTGTGTGTGTCTATTATATGTGCTAGTGTGTGTGTATATATACTTATAGTTATGTATGTGTTGGTGTATGTGTAGTGTTTGTAATATGTTTATAAATAATTGTAGTTCTCACATGTCATTGTTTTTTTTATAATTTTTTAAAGTATAATCGCAGATCGACAGAACGCTACAAGCACGCACGCACGCACGCACTGCACGGCACGCAGCGCAGCAACCCACCACACCCGACACACCCACCACGTGACAACCACACACACACACACACAGCACCAACACACCTGAACACACACACACCGAACACACACACCAGCCCCCCACTGCACCCACACACCAACCAGTGCACACACACACACACACATCAGTGACACCACAACAGCACACCAGTGACCACACCACACCCAGTGGACACACAGACACCCCAGTGTAACCACACACACCCAGTGACACACACACACACACACACCCAGTGACACACACACACACACACCCAGTGACACACACACACACCCAGTGACACACACACACACACCCAGTGACACACACACACCCAGTGACACACACACACCCAGTGACACACAAGCACACAGACCACTTCAAAGTGACACACACAGTTACCCAATCACACACACAGCTACTAAGTGACACACACACACAGTGATACCCGCCTCCCAAGCGCGCTTGCTGTCTCCTCTGCCAGGACAGCAAAAAGCTCCTGGTAGAGCGAGCGGCAGAAAGCAAGAGCGAGCAGCAGCACCAAAGTATGTACTATGTCCCAGGCCTTATTGAGTAAAGTCTGATGACATTCACTCTAATGGGAGTTTCCGTGTGGTAGTGCCGGATCAGTACTATCGTACTTTAAAATAAGCCCCCTTTTCCCCTTCATTAATTCTGAGTCATAAAGTTATGAATTGTTTTGGCCATGTAAGTGAAACATTGGCTACCTTTCAAAGGCTTACTTTTTGCAGCCGATTTGATAACATCAAATGTAGCAAACTCGGAAGACAAAATGACTCTGTCAGACCCACTATAGCAGATCTTAACTGAATTGCTAGTTCAGTGTTCTCATCTCATGCTGTAATTATGCTATTATCTGGTGATTGCAAAAATACAGAGCTGTAGAGCGAGGGGAGAATCGTCTTTAGAGATGATTAACTAGTTTTTAGTTTGTTTATTTTAAATTGCTCTAGTCCTGACAGAGCCTGCAGTGTAAAGTGATAAGTGGCAGAGTAAAAGGACTGCCTGTGGGCATGGTAACGTGACAACTACATTTTGGCATCACTTGTATGTTACACTCTACTTGTGCCCTGCCCTTACTACCGCTCTGTTAATCTGTACTTCCAGGCTCACAGGTGAGGGGTATAAAGTGCATGACTTCGAATTCACAGCTACAATGCCTCACCTGCTCTCTGCCTATCAATCAGCACACATTCTATTTGCCTCATGTGTGTGTTGGGGAGAGGTGACAGGTGGCATGTTTGCAGCTTGCCTCTGATAAATTAAACAGAGTTTCACATACACCCCCCACCCTTAATCCACAAAAAAAGAGCCATACAGGTCACAGACCTCTTATAAATCACTCATGCCCACCCATCTTATAGTATTGTCTAAAGTCCGTGCAGTGTTCCTTAATGCTCTCTTTAGGGAAGCCCGGAAATACGGAGTTAATTTCAAACCATGTATACTCGAAGAGAAGACTTGGACATTTCCAAAGCTCAGAACATCTTGTTACATCTATGGGGAAAAAATTAGAACAGCAGCACATCTATCTTGCTCAAGACCAGCATGGCTATTAGAACTCGAAAATATCAGCAGCTATTTATTGCTGGACCCTGGCCCTTGATATGGGGGGTTTCCTTTATAAATGGACTAGCTCCAGCTTCCTTGTAATCCTAAAACAGCTACTTTGACTGTTTTTTTTACTTCTTCAGACACAAATGAGAAGTTGTTAAATGTCTTTAGGGCAAATAATGATGCTTGTATTTTACTATGTTCATTGTGGCTCATTATGTAATACACCGTGTTAAAGCATATTTTATGTCTGAAAAGAAATAAAAGGCGTTATTTCAAAGTGACCGAGCTGTTGAGGAATGGATATAATTCTTTATGGCTACATTGATACCATTGTAGGAATTTGTCATTTACTGTGGTGTTTCTTCAGCTGGCTTTCCTCTTGCAGCTGTCAATGTTTGTCACTTAGAGATCTTTTACTTTATTTAATTTTCTTCTTTTTGAATCGAGAACACATTTATTTTTATCTTGCCATAACGACAACCAAAACACACACACACGGCCCAGTGCTTGTGTGATCATGTCTGTATACAGTGGCGAGAAAACGTTTGTGCACCCTTTAGGATTTCACGTATTTCAAACCTAAAATACTATTATATCATAATCTAAGTATTAATAATAGATAAAGATAACCTGATCAAATAAATTACACAAAAAAGATGATGATACTTTTTCAACATTTATTTACCCACAAATGATTCACCATTTAATATCCATGTGTGAAAAAGTATGTGAACCTTTTAGATTAAAGCTGCAGTTCAGTCTTTTTTTTTTTTTTTTTTTTACATTTATTTTTTTACTTCAATAGTTTCATGTGTGCAATCTCTAATTACCTAAAGAACTGCATAGCTGCAGCTCAATTCGTTTTCCATGTATTGATAGGTCGAAATTTGGTGACATATTAAAAGCTGGCATTTGTTTATAATCTGCTTGACTGGCAGTGGAAGCTCATGAATATTCATGAGCAATCCTGAACTGACAAGTGCTAGAGGGAGGGCAGGGCTGACAAAGGGGTGTGCCAGAGCTTGTGACAGGACATGAAGGGGCAGTGCCTTAGCAAATGGCTGTTAAAATAGAATACAAGAAAATTGGTCTTTCAAAGTTGTTTTTTTAAAAACAGAAAATGCTAAAAGTATTTTTTCTTACTACAGAACTGATTTATTAAAAAAAAAAAAAACATGCAGGATATTGACTGAACTGCAGCTTTAAGTATCTGGTGGCACCCCCTTTAGCAGCAGACTTAAACTAAGGCCTCGGGCATGGTCAGCGCTTATGCGCTGACCCGTGCTGAGGCGCGCTGCTGTTCGGCACTGAGCCCCTGCAGCCGCAATGAGAGTGGCTTTAGCAGGGGCTCGCGCACGCGTCCACACACTTGGGGAAGCGTGTGTCTCACCGAGTCTTCAGATTTTCCTGCTTGCCAGAGCGCAGGGCCGGTCACGTCATTGGCCTGCCCCAGACCCGCCCCCGACACGCCCACGGACGGCGCGCTATGTAAGGCCAGGGAAAGCACCGCTTTCCCTGAGCCTCAGCGCGCCTCCGCACTCGGCAAACCAGTATGTCCCAGGCCTAAGTGTTTCCTGTAAGTGATGGACAGTCTCTCACATCGATTTTGAGGAAATTCCTCCTTACAGAACTGCGTCAACTCAGTGACTTTTGAGGGCTTCCTTACATGGACAGCTTACTTCAGGTCCTGCCACAACATTCTGATAGGGTTTAGGTCCGGACCTTCACTAAGCCATTATAAATCCTGGAATTTCTTCTTCTGCAGCCATTCTTTTGTAGATGTGCTTGTATGTCTAGGATCATTGTCTTGCTGTATGACCCACTTTGGTTTAAGCTTCAGTTCATGGACGGATGGCCTGACATTCTCCTCTAGAATCTTCTGATACAATTCAGAATTCATGGTTGTGGTAATGATGGCAAGCTGTCCAGGTCTTGATGCAGCAAAGCAGTCGCAAACCATCACACTCCCACCACCATGCTTGACGGTTGGGATTAGGTTCTTCTGTTTGAACGCACTGTTTGGTTTTCGCCAAACATAAAGTTTCTTATTGAGGCCAAAAAGTTCTACCTTTGGCTCGTCTGTCCAGAGAACATTGTTCCAGAAGTGTTATGGATTATCTTTGTGCTATTTGGCAACCTTCAGAAGGGCAACAATGTTCTTTTTAGAGAGCAGTGGTTTCCTCCTGGCTATCCTGCGATGAACACCATGCTTGTTCAGTGTTTTTCTGATAGTTGAGTCATGAACACTCACATTAGCCAAGGCGAGAGTGGCTTGCAGATCCTTGGATGTTACTCTGGGGTTCTATTGTGATTTCCTGGATGATTTGCCAGTTCTTGGAGAGATTTTGGTAGGACGACCGCTCCTGGATAGAGTGGCTGAGGTCTTGAACTGTCTCCATTTGTAGACTATCTGTATGACAGTCGATTTATGGAGCCCCAAATCCTTAGACATTGTTTTGCAACCGTTTTTAGACTGTTGAGCAGTCTCACACCTCCCAAACTGACACCTGAAGATCTACCTAATTATTTAAACATCTGATTCCAATTATCCCATTCAACTTAGTTGATAAAAACAGAGTTCACTTACTTTTGCACATACCCCGAATCTTAATTACTCATTGTTTGTCAAATTCATACATCATTTTGTTTTAAAAAAAAACATGGAATTAGTTACTATAACTAATGTGTATATACACATGCACAGGCGCCTAAACTGTCTCCCTTGGCGCTTGTGTTGCGGTGCAGCCTGACTTGTCAGTCACCGGCTACAGTGCGCCCGATCCCGTTTCACTAAAGCAATATCAAAGCAGTATCGGGCGCACTGTGACCAGCTGTGGCTGACAAGCCAAGTACCGCTGCACCACTTAACGGGGAGGGGGAGAGAGCGAAAGGGATCACGGGAGTTGGAGGCGCCTGAGACTGAGGGAGGTAGGGTGGGGGAGAGCTCCAGCACTCTCCCTGCCCCTGCTCATGTCAAGAGAAGGGAGGGGAGGAGGAGCTGCCAACAAGAGGGGGAAGGGAGGGAGCGCCCTCTCCCATAAAACAAAACATTAGCACACAAACATTATCCACAATCACATATGTACTCTTATAAATACTATTCGTTTTGCTGGGTGACAGAAACAAGAAAGAGCAAAGTATAAAGCAAGTATTTAAGACATTTTTATTACATACATGTTATGTTTTCCATGTAATTCCTTTCTTCTGAAGTTGAGTTTGTAGTTGAGACTCCGAAAGTCCATACACTTTGTTTAAAGCTGTCTTCAATGGATGCTGCAGACCACACACACAGTTGCTATGCAAAGTTGCTCTAACTGTTGAAAGAGGTCATACATTAACATTTCTAATTTAATAGTCTGCAATTCTTCCGGTTAAGGAAGGGGGGTATAAGGTGCAGTTTTTTTTCTCCCCCGAGTAAAGTGCAAATGTACCAACGGAACTGATTTAGGGATTGAAAATGTACCTGTACATTTTAAGACATACAAATATTCTTGACATGAGGGGAGTTAAAAACCTTCCTAAGCATTTTGTTGCCATGAAATGAAAAGTTGCTGTTCTACAATTGCCACATGCTATCCGGGGCTTAAAGATCCACAGAAATTGTGGTTGTGATGGTGATGTTTTTAATAGAAAATCAAAACACAATTTCAATGACAAAACGCAAAGAAGTTTGACTTGGAATGCGCGTGCTCGGCACATGCCCCCTGTTTTAGCTATTTGCGCTTCTATATTTATACTAACTGAATTCCTTGTGTGTGTGTGTGTGTGTGTGTGTGTGTGTGTG
>WSYH01000747.1:97664-168425 GCA_036426205.1 Ascaphus truei
GGGTGTCTCTGAAGTGTCGCCCCTATGCTTCGAATGAATAGAATTTGGATTGCTATCAACCCTTTTTAATTTATTTTGTTATGCTTGTGTACTTTAACAGACACATGAATTTGGAGGAATGCCACCATTTAGTTCGTTTTTTTTTTGTGCTAACAGAGCATGCAGATTTATGGGAAAGCTATCTGCAATATGATTGCACCCTGGCTAACCAGTCAGCTGGTGCTACAACTGGCAATACTCCTGTAGCAATGAGACATGGGAGTTTGGATACAGATTCTGGTAAATTAATTTTAATGGCAAAATCTTTATAATAGAGAAGAAATGTTAATTGAATTCCTACTCAGCAATTGCTCACTAAGGTGGTCTCAGATTTGATTTTATTTATTTTGCATTTTTAAACTATCTCATATGTGAATGCGCGTGTCCAACCATTATGTGTCAGGTGAAAATCACATTAAAAAAACAATGGTAATAGTTCAATGCGGGAGAGCACATACTGTCTCTTTAAACAAGGGATAATGATTTGCTGACACAAGTTTTAAATGATCTATAGTACATTTATGTCTTAAGATGATAACATGTAGCCAGGACTGGTTCTTGGCTAACCAGTCTGCCCTCACTGGCAGTAAACCCTGGTAAGAGCAGGCCTGCCAGTACTTGGCATGGTTTTCCTATCCGCAGTGCCTTGAGTGGCGGGGTGTGGGGGGCGAACCAGGCTGGGTCAACCCAATCCGGGGTCAGACTGGTGCCCTCCTCCTGGCTGTATACTTAAGGGTATAGCCGCCCAAATGTAGTCAGTGCCTCTCCCCCACTTGAGAGAGGCAGGTCACACACAGGTTGCCTGATACTGGCCTTCCTGTTCCTCTCCACCTTGGGGGAGAGTGAGAGGTGCACCTTCCCCTGATCCTGATCGAGGATCAGGGAAGAGCAAGGAATGCTGTGGGGCCATTGACCCTTAGTGCAAGTCAGGGACAACCCTACAGCTGGATACAAAACAGAGACTGCATAGGGCAGAGGTTTGCTGTGACTGCATTGAGCTGAACAGATAACCCTTCTAGTTATTTTAACTCCTGTCTGGTGGGTGATCTTTCTGGGGAGGAGAGGGGATTGAGTACTACGTAAGAGATGGCTTCCATACATCTGGAGCCTGCTGAAGATTGGGCGCTGTACCATAGAGACTTATGTCGGGTAGGTACCCAGAAGCTTGTCCTGTATCCCCACAACCATTGGCGGATGACTCAGCCCTCCTGCTTACCAACAGGTAGCATGCGCCACACACGCTGTAATAGCAGAATTTCTCATCGGGTGGGGGAAACACCGTTACACTAGGTTTGCAAATTAAGGAGTGGTCTTAACCATTGATTAACGACTAAGATTTCAATCTTTCACTTAAATTCTTTGTAAATATCAA
The DNA here is from genome assembly GCA_036426205.1 of Ascaphus truei. Lineage (NCBI taxonomy): Eukaryota > Metazoa > Chordata > Amphibia > Anura > Ascaphidae > Ascaphus > Ascaphus truei. The sequence goes on from WSYH01000747.1 coordinate 99,076, forward strand.
GACTGGACTTCTTGGAAAAGGGACCAGCACAGTTTTGAATGCAGCTTCATGTTAGCTCTCTAGTAAATAGCAGGCCTAGGCCAGCCTTATGTTATTGTAAATGAGAAAAGGTACAATCTAAAAATGTTTGCAAGTCACAAATGCACTTGTTGGTAACTGTTGGTAGTAGTCTCGGTGAGTACCATGCCGAAGGCATTGGAATCTGAGATATGTAAAATGAACGTCAGATTTTTGGGTTTTTATGAGAACCATGTTTTTCTTTTATCAATTGTCGTTCTCTTTAAGCACAGTGATACATTCTGTGATGGCTACGGTACATGGTCAAAAATGATCCGTGAAGCGCGCGCATGAGCGACTGAGGGGAACATTTACCTACACCTTTACGGCTACGCTGCTTATGCCTCGCTTGTTCATTGCCCCTCGTCGCGGTTTCGGCGCGGTGGCAAGTTTCATGCGAGTTAATCGCAATGTGAGACGCTGAGACGAAGTGCTCTTCCACTAGCTGCACGGGCTACGTGACTGTCAGATAGCCAATGGACCGTGCCCTTGCCGTAGCCCGCCTCCCGCAGTTCTCCCCCGGCACATCAAGCGCGTCGCTGACGCTCATGCAGGGACACATGCAGGAGAGCATGAGCGTCAGCGCTGTCGGCGCTCTCCCTTTACCATGCCCGCGGCCTAGGACTACAGGCAAGGTACAATTTACTGGGCTACATAGAGCTTTCTAAATTTTCCGCCAATATTTGTAATCATTGCGCCCTTCTGATTATGTATAGAAATCCTACCATTACCCGGCTCTAGTCATTAATATTTTATATGACAGAACATACAGGGTTAATAGATGGTAAATCCATAGAGGATATAACTGGCACACATTTACTGTTGCAAAACATAAATCAGTTGCCGGTGCTCACGGAATTAGGGCATGTCCTGCAGGTCCCATAAATGTACACGATAAGGAAGATGATCCAGGCACTCGGACTTTGCAATAAGTATTTATACAGCTAAGAAACCAAAGTTTGACTGCCAGTCTTTATCAAGGTGAGGGCTCTCTTATTGCAAAGTCAGAGTGCCTGGATCATCTTCCTTATCCTAACAGATGTTTAGCAGGAGTGGCTGTGGAGTTGCTGGGAAGAAAAATAAATGACATCTATAATGGGAAAATACTCACGTATTTTCTTTTGGTAACCTGATTTAAATACATAATATGTACGCTATACTAATTCACACATTGGGTTTTAATTGCTATGTTTTTATAGAACTCATCCAAAGAGGAAATAACAAGACAAGTGAGATTTTCAAAAATATATATTTTAAAGAGTTGAGTTTAACTTAGTCTAAGAAATAATGCAGTATTAACCTCAAGGCTATTCTCCTCCCAGTTGGGAGTAGTAAGTGGCACTGCTGGTTGCAAGCCCAGCTGAAGAACCATTATTAACAGCTGCCAATGTGAACAGAGCCATAAAGTGTCTGTGTTTGTCCTTTGTCAAACAAGGCCGTGTTAACTCAGGATGGACGCTATGTGTCACTTCACTGAAAATAAATCATTTGAATAGAGGAGTTTCTGTGTGTACTGTCTACATTTATGCTGTGTACTGACATAGTAGTCTTTATTAGCCTGCAATGAATGTAGTCTTCAGTTATTTAGCTTGGGTGTCTGAATATCCATCCTGATTATATGTGAGGTTACAGGTTTGTCATTGTTAAGCCAAGCAAAGTAAAATATTGTGTTCTTTGTGTACATGAACATTTTACCTTAACCCATGTAAATCACATTGCTTACAAATTACATTAACAAAACACATTTTTCCCTCTCTGACAAAACAGTATTCAGAGCAGGCAGATGTATAATGACTCTTACATATGGCGCATATTGAATGAGTGCAACCTGCTGTTTAGCCACGTGTCTCAATTAATTCAGTCCTAATCATCCTACACATTAGCAAAAATTTAGTTAATTTACCAATCTAGGCATTGAAAATAGATTACTTTAATATCTGAGGTTATTTTATGAGGAGAATAGCAGTCTTCCTACATGCTCCAACACGCACAACATAGACACCCTAAGGCTATGTCCCCGCTGCCTGCTGCAGTGTGCGCTATGGCGTGCGCTGCAGGGACAAGAACTGGTCCTCAATGGAGCCGGGGCCCACTACCTACCTGGCCGCGCGCTGCACGGCCAGATTTTCTGAAGATAGGAAAACTGTGTTCAGGATTGCGCACAGAGCGCTCGCCATGCCCCAAGCGGTTCAGCCAATGAGGGCGAACCTGCTGGGTGACATCATGCCCCCCCCCCCCCCCCCCCCCCCCCCCCCCCCAACCTCCTGTTTTCTCCTGCAGCTTGTACAGATCGGGGAAGAGAGCTGCATGCACCGCCATTCTGGCAGGAGCACGTTGTAGCGCCACACCAGGCCGTAGCCTTACTACCACTTCCAAAATATGCAAACTGAAATATTTGTCTTGAAAACTTCAAATCATTTGTGTTAATGGGAATGTTTTCGCAAAGTCTAACAATTAGTTTGGATATGAACCATACTGCATACCATGCCACCACAACTGAAATTCAGTCACGTGAGGTAGCCCTTTGTCCCCTATAACTGGAAGACACAAGTGGTGTGGAGATCACTTCCGTCTGCAAATGTAAAAAAAAAGGAAAAAAAAGGAGGCAATTCTGTTATGGCGTAAATGGTAAGCAAGACTAATTTAAGCTTACAACTTGTTATGTGCACCGTTGCTCTTCCCTACTGCTGGACTTGGTGGCACAATGCGACTTCCTATAGCAGGATAGGTTGCACTGTTGCGGAATGCGGCAGTGATGACAGGTTAGTCAGCACCCCAAACAAGGCGCCTGGAGGTGAATTTAGGCACCGAGGATTTTTTCCACCCCCGTCTTATGTGAGTATTCCCCAAGTCTTTCAATTATTAAAGCCTAAATTGTGCTGCAGCTCCTTTTTGCACTGAAGATGTTGAAGCACCAGTCTGAGTTACAGACCGCATTTTGAATAATGCATGACATTTATTTTCCTTTTCCACTTTGCTTTTAGTAAGGATGGTAAAAAAAGAAGGAATTTGTTACCGCCATTTTTAAAGTGTAGTTGCAACTAATACCTAATAGAACACTTTAAACCACCGTAATTTTCTTGCTACACACGGGTTTGTTACCACAGTATTAAATAGACTATCCTGGAGATTCTGAAGAGATGACATTTGATAGTGGAGTGTGCACTTGTCTATTTCACCTCAACTCGGACCTCGCCTTCAGGAGTGCATAAACAGTAGTGTGTGTAAGCAGGTTTTTTTTTATTATTGTATTGAACAGTGCATGTCAGTTTCCTGATGTGACAGATAACATTCAGCGAGGTCATACAATGAATTTTATGGTTGAAACGGACTGCCGTTTAGTCAGCATAATGATGGTATCTCTGCAAAATACAAAACACTATTAGAACAATTTCCTTGCATAAGTGGTACAAGATGCATCAACACAACTATTTAGCAGTCAAGGAATTACCATTGCATCTTTATTGCAACACCCAGTAAATTCTATTCGCTAGAATGTGTAATTTGCACAGGTGGTTAATAGATCTAAAAAAAAAATTGTGAAAAAACATTTTTTTATATGCTCTACTAAATGTTTATTCTAAATGATTGTTTTATTTTTTTATTTTACGGTATTGGAAATGGAGGGTCCCAGAGCTCATCTCACTATTTTCAGCTCCGGACCTTTTGGTTCTGAGATACTACTGATCAAAGTTACAGGTATTACACTCCTAGTTTTTAAAGGGGATTTAAATGGCCATCTAATCGGAAAAAGAAAAGCCCAAGGTTTGAAAACCTGCTCTAGAGTAAGGGGGTGGGACTTAATGAATTCATGTAGAGCCATGGGGTGGTGCTAGCAAGGAAACTATATTGTAAAAGAACAAAAGGGAGAGAGAGAATTTCCTTGTAGCTGCACTCAATGATGGACTTTTAAATATATCATTAAATAAAAGGTTTAAATAAGAAAAGAAACACACTTAAAACATAACAAAATGGACAGAGGTGGGGTATGTTCTCTTAGGTTGTACAGTAGGCAAAAACCCGCAAAAAAAAATGGCTATAAAAGTATCTTAGACTTAATAAGTTGTCTAATACCCATTTTGCCAACTGGTGGTATTCTGAAGAATCACACAAGTATAGCAGGACATGCATGGATGCCACTAGAATGTGGGTAATCTAGTCAGAGACAACCAAGAGAGAGCCAGAACTAGGAGCATATCTTTATGGTAGAGTTAATCAAGAATTGGTTATCTATAGACTGGTTAGGTGGTATCTGATTAGAGAACCCATGTTTGTATTCTTTGTCTGATATTCAGTCTGACCCCAGCTGGAAAAATGGGTATATAGCCAATTTATTAAAGTTTAAGATACTATTATCATGCCATTTGTGCTACCGTACAACCTTAGAGCACACACCTCACTCCATTTTTAATTGTTTAAGTGTGTTTCTTTGTTTTATAGAACCTTTGATTTTACTGTATATATTATAAAGGTTTATTTTACGGCTGTTTTGGGGGTACGAGACAGATACAAGGGAATTTGTTCAAATCCAATCGGAAGCCACAACTGATATTGTTGCAGCTTCATATTGCTAATATTTGGTAGCCATTTTGTTCCCAAGAGGGTGATTTAAACCCGTACTTAACCGGCAAGTATCTCGGGAACCATGGGGCGGGGAGTGGGGGAGTATTAAAAATAAACAAATAATAATAGATGCTCCTTTTTTTAAACTCTGTAATTAGTGACTTTTTGAGCTTCAATCAATACGATGGTGCACTAAATTCTCTATTCTACGGCGGACTGAGAACAGACTAAAACTCTAAAAAAAAAAAATGCATGCAAACCATTGAAAAGATTGGCAAAATGTATGAACATGATCCAATCTCGTGGTTCACCCTGGGCAGGGGTCTGCAAACTTTCAAAGAAGAGCCATTTTAAACAAAAATTCTTTTCCAAAATATTCCGAGAGCGCAACACTAGCATGAATGTTTCACCCCCTTATACTGTGGACACATAATAGGTATATACCGTATTAACATTAAAAATACGACAAACTTACTTTAATCAGAATTAGGGAAAATAAAAAAATATGTGGGGGAATAAAATGCATCTCACAATAAGTCCCCCTCCCTTTTTTTCTCATTGTTTTTGTTGCAAAACAGGGTATCATACAACACACACACACAACACACAAACACACACACACAACACACAAACACACACACACAACCACAACACACACCACACACACACACACACACACACACACACACACACACACACACTATCCCCCAAATACACACACACTACTACTACCTCCCAAATATACACATACACACATTTCTACACACACACACTACTACTACCACCCCCCAAATACACACGACCCCCCCAAAATACTCACATACATACACACACATTGGGGGGGGGGAGAGGGGGTAGGGGAAGAGCCACATTCAGTTTGCCAACACACGCCTACGTAAATCACTCAAGGATCCACAGGAGGAGTAAGTATTGTGTAGCAATTTTATTCTGTAAAATTGCCTTAAAAATGCACAACTTGTGTAAGCGTATTCATACAATTACTTTTAGATTTTACAATGAGGGAATTTATTGTTTACTCGGCAATTTTATTATGCTGTTCACAAACCTTTTTTACCAAAATACTGTATTTGGGTATTTTCTCATAGGTAGTACAGAAAGTAATAGTTCTTTCGTACAATATATTTGAAACATTTTTGTCATCATTCCATGTTTTAACAATTGGCACATGTAATCAACTTTATTTAAAATGTTTCTCTAGTTTTTGATAACTTGAATGTTCATATTTTGTGCCTACTTTAACAACAGTTGTCTTAGGTAGATGCTGCGACATAGCCTGCTCTCTTATCCCTTTCCTCCTTTCTGTTACTTTAATATTTTACCCCATTTTAAAAATCTATCCTAGCTGATACCTATCATTTGTGAGCAATGTTCGTCTTTCTATATGCAAAACATTTTTATTGAAACCCTGGCAGCCTGGTAGAATGTAGTTTTTTTTCTTCTTTAAAACGTTTTGAGCTATTGGAATAAAGAAGAAAGGGACATGCTACCGTTTAGTCTTTAAAAAAAATTGAAAATGAAGGAAAATATATATTTTAAACACGTCTGGAAAGTGAGTCATTTTGTAATGCTATTACTCCATCCAGTGAGACCTATACAGCCACAATCACCAGCTTCATGCTTGGCAACACCACCTGGATTTGAAGGATAATAATAATATTATGTTCTTGTATAGGGCTGCTAGTTTTACGTAGCGTTTACAGAGACAATTTTGCAGGCACAGGTCCCTGCCCGTGGAGTTGAGGCACAGGGAGATAAAGTGACTTGCCCAAGGTAACAAGGAGCCGACGCCGGGAATCTCATCCACCACCCCAAACCCACTTCTAGGGTTGATCTGACTGATCTTTCCTTTAGTCCTCACATTCAGTCCCTCACAAAGTCCTGCCACCTCCACTTCCGAAATATCGCCAGGAAACGCCCTTTTCTCTCTCGTGATGCAACAAAAATCAATTCACTCAATTGTCCTCCTTGACTACTGTAGCCTTCTCTTAATTGGCAATTCCCCTGTTCATCTATCCCTTCTCCAATTCATCCAAATGCTGCTGCCAGACTCCTCTACCTCACTCATCACTCGCTCTACGCATATGCGTACACTGACTTATAAAGGTCTCACCTACCCTGACCCCCTTACATAAAGCCCTCATCCCCAAATACATACCCAAACGCCCCCGATGTAGAGTGTTTCCGCATAGTAGGTGTTGTGTGTCGGTTGTAGTTGGCTTCAAACCCATCAGCCTCTAGTGTGTGTGTGTGTGTGTGTGTGTGTGTGTGTGTGTGTGTGTGTGTGTGTGTGTGTGTGTGTGTGTGTGTGTGTGTGTGTGTGTGTGTGTGTGTGCATCTCTGTGTGTGTGTGTGTGTGTGTGTGTGTGTGTGTGTGTGTGTGTGTGTGTGTGTGTGTGTGTGTGTGTGTGTGTGTGTCTCTGCACGTGTCGCCCCCTATGCTTCTGAATGATAGAATCTTGGATTGCTGATCAACCCTTTTTAATTTATTTTGTTATGCTTTGTGTACTTTAACAGACACATGAATTTGGAGGAATGCCACCATTTTAGTTCGTTTTTTTTTTGTGCTAACAAGAGCATGCAGATTTTATGGGAAAGCTATCTGCAATCATGATGCACCCTGGCTAACCAGTCAGCTGTGTGCTACAACTGGCAATACTCCGCTGTAAGCAATGAGACATGGGAGTTTGTATACAGATTCTGGTACATTTAATTTTAATGGCAAAATCTTTATAATTAGAGAAGAAATGTTAATTGAATTCCTACTCAGCAATTGCTCACTAAGGTGGTCTCAGATTTGATTTTAATTTATTTTGCATTTTTAACTATCCTCATATGTGAATGCGCGTGTCCAACCATTATGTTCAGTGCTAAAATCACCATTAAAAAAACAATGGTAATATGTTCAATGCTGGGAGAGCACATACTGTACTTTTTAAACAAGGGATAATGATTTGCTGACACAAGTTTTAAATGATCTATAGTACATTTAAGATGTCTTAAGATGATAACTTATGTAGCCAGGACTGGTTCTTGGCTACCAGTCTGCCCTCACTGGCAGTAAACCCTGGTAAGAGCAGGCCTGCCAGTACTTGGCATGGGTTTTCCTCACTCAGCAGTGCCCTTGAGTGGCGGGGTGTGGGGGGTCGAACCAGGCCTGGGTTCACCCAATCCTGGGTCAGACCTGGTGCCCTCCTCCTGGCTGTACTTAAGGGTATAGCCGCCCAAATGTAGTCAGTGCCTCTCCCCACTTGAGAGAGGCAGGTCACACACAGGTTGCCTGAATACTGGCCTTCCCTGTTCCTCTCCACCTTGGGGGAGAGTGAGTGTGCACCTTTCCCCTGATCCTGATCGAGGATCAGGGAAGAGCAAGGAATGCTGTGGGGGCCATTGACCCTTAGTGCAAGTCCAGGGACAACCCTACAGCTGGATACAACACCAGAGACTGCATAGGGCAGAGTTTGCTGTGACTGCATTGAGCTGAACAGAATAACCATTCTAGTTATTTTAACTCCTGTCTGGTGTGTGATCTTTCTGGGGAAGGAGAGGGGATTGAGTACTACCGTAAGAGATGGCTTCCATACATCTGGAGCCTGCTGAAGATTGAGGCGCTGTACCACTAGAGATCTATGTCGGGTATGTACCCCAGAAGCTTGTCCTGTATCCCCACAACCATTGGCGGATGACTCAGCCCTCCTGCTTACCAACAGGTAGCATGCGCCACACACGCTGTAATAGCAGAATTTCTCATCGGGTGGGGGAAACACCGTTACACTTAGGTTTGCAAATTAAGGAGTGGTCTTAAACCATTGATTAACGACTAAGATTTCAATCTTTCACTTAAATTCTTGTAAATATCAAGACTGGACTTCTTGGAAAAGGGACCAGCACAGTTTTGAATTGCAGCTTCATGTTAGCCTCTCTAGTAAGGCAGGCCTAGGCCAGCCTTATGTTATTGTAATTGAGAAAAGGTACAATCTAAAAATGTTTGCAAGTCACAAACTGCACTTGTTGGTAACTGTTGGTAGTAGTCTCGGTGAGTACCATGCCGAAGGCATTGGAAATCTGAGATATGTAAAATGAACAGTCAGATTTTTGTGGTTTTTATGAGAACCATGTTTTTCTTTTATCAATTGTCTGTTCTCTTTAAGCACAGTGATACATTCTAAGGCCTCGGACATGGTCAAAAAGACCGTGCTGAGCTGCGCTGAGCCGCACTGAGGGGAAACATTATCCCTACCAGCACGGCTTTAGACGGCGCTTCCGCACGCTTCAACAGGCGTGCGGAGGCGTGTGGAATTTCAGCCGACAACTCAATTTTAGTTTTCCCGCTGAGAGAAGTGCAGTGCCGGTCACGTGATTGCCAGAAGCCAATGGCAGCCCGTGGTGCGCTAGCCCCGCCTCCCGCCCGTCTCCCACCCGGCACACAAGCGCGCTCGCTGACGCTCATGCAGGGACACATGCAGGAGAGCATGAGCGTCAGCGCTGCTCGGCGCTCTTCCCTTTACCATGCCCGCGGCCTAGGACTACAGGCAGGTACATTTACTGAGGCTACATAGAGCTTTCTAAATTTTCCGCCAATATTTGTAATCATTGCGCCCTTCTGATTATGTATAGAAATCCTACCATTACCCGGCTCTAGTCATTAATATTTTATATGACAGAACATACAGGGTTAATAGATGGTAAATCCATAGAGAGATATAACTGGCACACATCTTACTGTTGCAAAACATAAATCAGTTGCCGGTGCTCACGGAATTAGGGCATGTCCTGCAGGTCCCATAAATGTACACGATAAGGAAGATGATCCAGGCACTCGGACTTTGCAATAAGTAATTTATTACAGCTAAGAAACCAACGTTTCGACTGCCAGTCTTTATCAAGGTGAGGGCTCTCTTATTGCAAAGTCAGAGTGCCTGGATCATCTTCCTTATCCCTAACAGATGGTTTAGCAGGAGTGGCTGTGGAGTTGCTGGGAAGAAAAATAAATGACATCTATAATGGGAAAATACTCACGTATTTTTCCTGGTAACCTGATTTAAATACATACTATGTACGCTATACTAATTCACACATTTGGGTTTTAATTGCTATGTTTTTATAGAACTCATCCCAAGAGGAAATAACAAGACAAGTGAGATTTTCAAAATATATATTTTACCAGAGTTGAGTTTAACTTAGTCTAAGAACTAATGCAGTATTAACCTCAAGGCTATTCCTCCTCCCCAGTTGTGGAGTAAGTGGCACTGCTGTTGCAAGCCCAGCTGAATGAACCATTATAACAGCTGCAATGTGAACAGAGCCATAAAGTGTCTGTGTTTGTCCTTTGTCAAACAAGGCGTGTTAACTCAGTATGGACGCTATGTGTCACTTCACTGAAAATAAATCATTTGAATAGAGGAGTTTCTGTGTACTGTCTACATTTATGCTGTGTACTGAATTAGTAGTCTTTATTAGCCTGCATATAATGTAGTCTTCAGTTTATTTAGCTTGGGTGTCTGAATATCCATCCTGATTATATGTGAGGTTACAGGTTTTGTCATTGTTAAGCCAAGCAAAGTAAATATTGTGTTCTTTGTGTACATGAACATTTTACCTTAACCCATGTAAATCCATTGCTTTACAAATTACATTAACAAAACATCATTTTTTCCCTCTCTGACAAAACAGTATTTCAGAGCAGGCAGATGTATAATGACTCTTACATATGGCGCATATTTGAATGAGTGCAACCTGCTGTTTAGCCACGTGTCTTCAATTAATTCAGTCCTAATCATCCTACACATTAGCAAAATTTAGTTAATTTACCAATGTCTAGGCATTGAAAATAGATTACTTTAAAATATCTGAGGTATTTTTATGAGGAGACATAGCAGTCTTCCTACATGCTCCAACACGCACAACATAGACACCCTAAGGCTATGTCCCCGCTGCCTGCTGCAGTGTGCGCTATGGCGTGCGCTGCAGGGACAAGAACTGGTCCTCAATGGAGCCGGGCCCACTACCTACCTTGGCCGCTGCGCTGCACGGCCAGATTTTTCTGAAGATAGGAAAACTGTGTTCAGGATTTGCGACAGAGCGCTCGCCATGCCCCAAGCGGTTCAGCCAATGAGGGCGAACCTGCTGGGTGACATCATGCCCCCCCCCCCCCCCCCCCCCCCCCCCCCCCCCCCCCCCCCCCCCCGCCCCCCGCGGCGGCCCAGGCCCCCCCCCCCCCCCCCCCCCAACCTCCTGTCTTTCCTCCTGCAGCTCTGTACAGATCGGGGAAGAGAGCTGCATGCACCGCCATTCTGGCAGGAGCACGTGTAGCGCCGACACCAGGGCCGTAGCCTTACTACCACTTCCAAAATATGCAAACTGAAATATTTGTCTTGTAAAACTTCAAATCATTTGTGTTAATGGGAATGTTTTCGCAAAGTCTACAAATTATGTTTGGCTATGAACCATACTGCATACATGCCACCACAACTGAAATTTCAGTCACGTGAGGTAGCCCTTTTGTCCCCTATAACTGGAAGACACAAGTTGTGGTGAATCACTTCCGTCTGCAAATGTAAAAAAAAAGGAAAAAAAAGGAGGCAATTCTGTTATGGCGTAAATGGTAAGCAGACTAATTCTAAGCTTACAACTTGTTATGTGCACCTTGCTCTCCCTACTGCTGGACTTGGTGGCACAATGCCGACTTCCTATAGCAGGATAGGTTGCACTGTTGCCGGAATGCGGCAGTGACTGACAGGTTAGTCAGCACCCCAACACAGGCGCCTGGAGTGAATTTCTAGGCACCGAGGATTTTTCCACCCCCTGTCTTATGTGAGTATTCCCCAAGTCTTTCAATTATTAAAGCCTAAATTGTGCTGCGGGCTCTTTTTGCACTGAAGATGTTAGAAGCACCAGCTCTGAGTTACAGACTCGCATTTTGAATAATGCATGACATTTATTTTCCTTTTCCTTACTTTAGCTTTTAGTAAGATGGTAAAAAAAGAAGGAATTTGTTACCGCATTTTTAAAGTGTAGTTGCACCTAATTACCTAATAGAACACTTTAAACCACCGTATTTTTCTTGCTACACAACGGGTTTGTTACCACAGTATTAAATATGACTATCCTGTAGATTTCTGAAGAGATCGACATTTGTATTAGTGGAGTTGTGCACTTGTCTATTTCACCTCAACTCGGACCTCGCCTTCAGGAGTGCATAACAGTAGTAGTTGTGTAAGCAGGTTTTTTTTTATTATTGTATTGAACAGTCATGTCAGTTTCCTGATGTGACAGATAACATCAGCGAGGTCATTTACAATGAATTTTATGGTTGAACGACTGCCTGTTTAGTCAGCATAATGATGGTATCTCTGCAAACTACAAAACACTATTAGAACATATTTCCTTGCATAAGTGGTACAAGATGCATCAACACAACTATTTAGCAGTCAAGGAATTACCATTGCATCTTTATTGCAACACCAGTAAATTCTATTCGCTAGAATGTGTAATTTGCACAGGTTAATAGATCTTTAAAAAAAAAATTGTGAAAAACATTTTTTTATATGCTCTTACTAAATGTTTATTCTAAAATTGTATTTTATTTTTTTATTTTACGGTATTGGAACTGGAGGGTCCCCAGAGCTCAATCTCACTATTTTCAGCTCCGGGACCTTTTGGTTCCTGAGATACTTACTGATAAAGTTACAGGTATTACCTCCTAGTTTTTAAAGGGGATTTAAATGGCCATCTAATCGGAAAAGAAAAGCCCAAAGGGTTTGAAAATCCTGCTCTAGAGTAAGGGGGTGGGACTAATGAATTCATGTAGAGCCCATGGGGTGGTGCTAGCAAGGAACTATATTGTAAAAGAACAAAAGGAGAGAGAGAATTTCCTTGTAGCTGCACTCAATGATGGACTTTTATAATATATACATTAAATACAAAGGTTTAAATAAGACAAAGAAACACACTTAAAAACAATACAAAATGGACAGAGGTGGGTATGTTCTCTTAGGTTGTACAGTAGGCAAAAACCGCAACAAAAAATGGCATAAAAGTATCTTAGACTTTAATAAGTTGTCTATATACCCATTTTGCCAACTGGTGGTCATTCTGAAGAATCACACAAAGTATAGCAGGACATGCATGGATGCCACTAGAATGTGGGTAATCTAGTCAGATGACAACCAAGAGAGCCAGAACTAGGAGCATATCTTTATGGTAGAGTTAATCAAGAATTGGTATTCTATAGACTGGTTAGGTGGTTATCTGATTAGAGAACCCATGTTCTGCTATTCTTTGTCTGATTTATCAGTCTGACCCCCAGCTGGAAAAATGGGTATATAGCCAATTTATTAAAGTTTAAGATACTATTATGCCATTTTGTGCCTACCGTACAACCTTAGAGCACACACCTCACTCCATTTTTTTAATTGTTTAAGTGTGTTTCTTTGTTTTATTTAGAACCTTTGATTTTACTGTATATATTATAAAGGTTTATTTTTACGGCTGTTTTGGGGTACTGAGTACAGATACAAGGGAATTTGTTCAAATCCAATCGGAAGCCACAACTGATATTGTTGCAGCTTCATATTGGCCTAATATTTGGTAGCCATTTTGTTTCCCAAGAGGGTGATTTAAACCCAGTAGCTTAACCGGCAAGTATCTCGGGAACCATGGGGCGGGGGAGTATTAAAAATTAAACAAATAATAATAGATTGCTCCTTTTTAAACTCTGTAATTAGCTGACTTTTTGAGCTTCAATCAATACGATGGTGCACTACAATTCTCTATTCTCAGGCGACTGAGAACAGACTAAAACTCTAAAAAAAAAAATATGCATGCAAACCATTGAAAAGATTGGCAAAATTGTATGAACCATTGATCCTAATCTCGTGGTTCACCCTAGGGCAGGGGTCTGCAACCTTTCAAAGAAGAGCCATTTTATAAACAAAATTCTTTTTCCAAAATATTCCGAGAGCGCAACACTAGCATGAATGTTTCACCCCCTTATACTGTGGACACACTAATAGGTATATACCGTATTAACATTAACATACGACAAACTTACTTTAATCAGAATTAGGGAAAATAAAAAATATGTGGGGGAATAAAATGCATCTCACAATAAGTCCCCCCTCCCTTTTTTTCTCATTGTTTTTCTGTGCAAAACAGGTTATCATACACACACACACACACACACACACACACACACACACACACACACACACTATCCCCCCAAATACACACACACTACTACTACCTCCCAAATATACACATACACACATTTCTACACACACACACTACTACTACCACCCCCCAAATACACACGACCCCCCCAAATATACTCACATACATACACACACATTGGGGGGGGGAGAGGGGGGTAGGGGAAGAGCCACATTCAGTTTGCCAACCACTGCCCTACGTAAATCACTCAAGGATCCACAGGAGGAGTAAGTATTGTGTAGCAATTTTATTACTGTTACAATTGCCTTAAAAATGCACAACTTTGTGTAAGCGTATTCATACAATTACTTTTAGATTTTACAATGATGGAATTTATTGTTACTGGCAATTTTATTATGCTGTTCAAAACCTTTTTTACCAAAATATCTGTATTTGGGTATTTTTCAATAGGTAGTACAGAAAGTAATAGTTCTTAGTACAATATATTTGAAACATTTTTGTCATCATTCCATGTTTAAACAATTGGCACATGTAATCAACTTTATTTAAATGATTTCTCTAGTTTTTTGATAACTTGTAATGTTCATATTTTGTGCCTACTTTAACAACAGTTGTCTTAGGCTAGATTGCTGCGACATAGCCTGCTCTCTTATCCCTTTCCTATTCTGTTACTTTAATCTTTTACCCCATTTTAAAAAATCTATCCTAGCTGATACCTATCATATTTTGTGAGCAATGTTCGTCTTTCTATCATGCAAAACATTTTTATTGAAACCCTGGCAGCCTGTGTAGAATGTATGTTTTTTTTCTTCTTTAAAACGTTTTGAGCTATTGGAATAAAGAAGAAAGGGACATGCTACTCGTTTAGTCTTTTTAAAAAAAATTGAAAATGAAGGAAAATATATATTTTAAACACGTCTGGAAAGTGAGTCATTATTTGTAATGCTCTTACTCCATCCAGTGAGACCTATACTAGCCACAATCACCAGCTTTTCATGCTTGGCAACACACCTGGATTTGAAGGGATAATAATAATATTATGTTCTTGTATAGGGCTGCTAGTTTTACGTAGCGCTTTACAGAGACATTTTGCAGGCACAGGTCCCTGCCCCGTGGAGCTTGAGGCACAGGGAGATAAAGTGACTTGCCCAAGGTCACAAGGAGCCGACGCCGGGAATCTCATCCACACCCCAAACCCACTGTCTAGGGTTGATCTTTGACTGATCTTTCCTTTAGTCCTCACATTCAGTCCCTCACAAAGTCCTGCCACCTCCACTTCCGAAATATCGCCAGGAAACGCCCTTTTCTCTCTCGTGATGCAACAAAAATCCTAATTCACTCATATTGTCCCTCCTTGACTACTGTAGCCTTCTCTTAATTGGCATTCCCCTTGTTCATCTATCCCTTCTCCAATTCATCCAAAATGCTGCTGCCAGACTCCTCTACCTCACTCATCACTCGCCTACGCATATGCGTACACTGACTTATAAAGGTCTCACCTACCCTGACCCCCCTTACATATAAGCCCTCATCCCCAAATACATACCCAAACGCCCCGACTGTAGAGTGTTTCCGCATAGTAGGTGTTTGTGTGGTAGTTCTCAAACACACATATACCCACTAAGCTCTAAGAAACCCCCAAAATTATACATATATATGTGTGTGTGTGTGTGTATATGTATGTTGTATATATATTTATATGTGTGTGTGTGTGTGTGTGTCAATTGGAGTGCTGCTGGGCGTGGCTAAATGTATACAACAAAAAACAGAAGCCCAAAGCTACATCCAGTATGACAAAAATACACAGTGAAATATCTGTATATCTCTTGAAAAAGGGCCATTTAATTAAACCCTTTGGCCAAAGCATTTTAAGCCTGCAAGCATGACCAAATATTGCAAGGTCCTAACACTAACTGATTAAAATTGTAATTTACCTCTATAATTAGAGGAAGAATGACCTGAGAATGTCGTGAAGCAGTTGTTGCTTGTAGTTTTCGTCAGCAGTTGCAACTATTGTCATGGTTAGAATGCGTCAGTAATAATACGCCGCTACATAGGTGCGAATAAAATAGTCGGTATTGTTTTTTGTTAGGTCGGTTTTAAATTGCTGGTGTACAACTGCACAATCTGCATATAGGCAAGAACACCTTGCTGTGAAGGCCCGGGGTGTACAGAGCAGAAGGTGTTGCAGTGTCCTTCAGTGTTAGAGAGGTTTGTGAAGGATTTAGAGCTGATCTTATACTCTGCCAAGTGCAAAGGAACGGCTTTTTGTGTGTAAGGAGGCTGATGTGTTTTGAAAACGACTTCATTTTCATTGACTGCTTTTAAACTATGCGATTTGTAATCCCCCAGGTTTTAATAAACCTGGGATAATGACTGTGTAATATGGTCTTTGGGAAATTAGCAGAGAGACAATGAAAAAAGCTAGATGCCTTCAATGTTTAAAAATCTTTTCATGTGTATCCTTGACATTTAGTGAGGTTAAACGTGTCTCGTTAGGCGGGTTTGTTTGTTGTGTGTGTGTGTGTGTGTGTGTGTGTGTGTGTGTTGTTTCCCTTTTTTCTCTACCCCTATCATAGTTTATCACCTAAGAGTAAAAAAAAAAAGCTAACGAATATTTTTAATAAAATTTTGCTTCGGGTACAGAGGTTTTTTTTGTTGGTGTTTATCGACTGCTGGATCTGGACTCCTATAGAGAAGACTAATTAAATATGTTGATTAGAAGTAGGCTTAAACACCCAATGCTTAAATTCTGTTATTACTGGCTGTTCTTTAATTGTTAACATTTGATAAATGGAACATTTAGGGCTTGTGCTGCACAGTGGGTTTTGCAATTCTTAACTAAGCTTTTGCCATAGATTGGGTACATTTGGGAGAACATGCCATTGTGAGCCCAATGTTTTGTTTATTAAAGAGTAGCAAATGTGTAAGCATAAAGCAGAAGTTTGTCTTCATAGGGAGAGTGCTATTAGTCAGCACAGTGATATTTGCCAGGTCTGTCATATTAGACCTATTTGGGGACTGCCCTTCAATCCAGCAATAACTAAATTGTATTTTTATTTTTTAAATAGTAATTCTTCTTGATACTTTTAATTTTAGTTTCTGACAGTTGTCAGCAGCCATTTGTGCATTCAGTTCATTATTCCCTAGATCAGGGTTTTTAAACCAGGGTTCCTAGGAAGCCTTGGTTTCTCCGGGCATCCCTAAAGGGTTCCCTGCAATTTTCAGATCACTTGAATTTTGTACCAAATACAGAAGACTTTGCAATGCTGTGATGTGTATAATTTTATTTTTGTAACACAACGGTTACATTTTTACTGGTCCTAACCTGAAAACACAGGTGGTTATTTACCAAAGTCTCAACGCTGCATTGCTGGGGTCAACCCAATGCAAAATTGCACCTGATTTATTACAGGAAAAGATCTTCTTGATGTATAAAGGATTCCTTCAAAAAAATAAATAAATAAGTTTTTCCCCCCACTCTATTCCTGTTTTGCAGCCAGGAGACATTGGTAAATAACCCCATTCTCTCCCACATCTGAGACCTGCCATTGAAAATGGCAGTGCTGAGAGCTGAGCGTTAAAGATACCTTGATGTAATAGAACTTACACAAGGCCGTGTAAGTTACACATTTATTTCTATATACATTTATATGTATGTATTTTCCCGCCCACTGAGTCTATACCATAGCTGATGAATCAATTGGGGTGATCTAACCACATTGATCACCAGCTAAAGAAGATTTACCTTCCTTAAACACATACTCTTCCTCATACTGTGCTCCCCCATCTCTTTGTGCTCCAGTTCTGCGTGATCTCAAGTTCCAGTGTTTCCCGATCTCCCTGCACCAGATTTATCAAAGGAGGAAAATAATGAATGAAGTTGAAATTATTAACTTTGATATATCTTGTGCAGTTTATTTGCTACTTTTTTTGACACTAAGAAAGCTTAATAAATACCATGGTCTATAGAGTACAAGCAGATCAGCATCAAGTTGCAGACATGGCATTAGTCACATTTAAGTCACTACGCTGAGGAGTGGTAAACAACTCCTTGTCTGTTGCCTCCTGATTTTATTGTTCTTATTTATAAAATATCAACATATTCTGCAGGGTGAAAAATACCAGTAAAATGAGAAAGTACAGTAATACTGTAGGTAAGAAGGACCCTGCTCCAATGAGTTTACAAGGGATAAAATAGCTTACTAGGAAAGATTCATAAAGATCTACATATTATTTTCAAATATATCTTGTAGGTAACAATAGGGTATTAGGAAAAGTGTACGAGCAGTTTGAGGTTCCTGAAAGCAGCCCCAAGTTCTTGCACACGTCATAGTTCAGGAAGTGGAATATCTACTCTACTTTAACTGCCGGGTTACTCCTGCATTTAGAATAGAAACGCAATTGAGTAAGTGACAATATTCTTCATTTAAAGCGGCACTTCCGGTGACCGTATGATTTTGTATTTTTTGTATTTTGTTTTATATAGGTTTGAAACGGGGGTCTCTGGAGCTGAACCGCGTAGATTTCCGCTCCGGTGGTCCCCTCTTTCCCCGAGTAGGTGGAAAGTATTTAGACTGTGCAGTTTAAAGCTCCCGCGTCACGTGGGCTAATAG
The DNA here is from genome assembly GCA_036426205.1 of Ascaphus truei. NCBI lineage: Eukaryota > Metazoa > Chordata > Amphibia > Anura > Ascaphidae > Ascaphus > Ascaphus truei. The sequence continues at coordinate 117,501 of WSYH01000747.1, forward strand.
GAACACACAAGCGATGACGTTGCGGTTTTCTGTTGGCCCGGAGGGACGCAGGACTTTTAAACTGCCATATTGTGAACCCAGCCAGGCTCCTACCGGCAGCACCTATGTGGGTAATTATCTCGGGGAGCAGGCGGACCCCAGAGCTAAAATCAACAGAGTTAAGCTCCGGAGACCCCCGCTTCAAACCTATTAAAAAGAAAAAGAAAAAAAAAGTTGCCAGGATTGCTGCTTTAAAATGTTCACTGTTTTACTAACCTGGCTATGCCATCACAAGACCTTCAGTGTTGATTCTCGAAGTCTCACGCGTGAGCAAATTGCGCTGGAATGGAAGCATGAAACCTGAAGATGCATAGGAATGTTATGGTGACATGCGTTTTAAATTCACAATAACATGTCCATCCTATTTAGTACCAAGCCATGGAATTGTTTAGAGGCCATCAAACCTGTGTCTGTGAAACCTGAATACCTTGAGACGAACACTTCCTGAAATTAGATTGTTGCCATGTAGGTCAGGTCACACATTTCTGTCTTTGAGTATAGCACACAGTGTCAGTGTAGCTAGTAGAAACCAGATGGCATTAAAGAGATGGGGATCACCATCTGTGGTGATCTATCACAGTGCCCTACCTTATTGTTGTTGTGGTGCAATTCCAAATGTCACATCCATTACACAGTGCCCCATGCAAAGCAACACATGCTTATATATCTAAGCATTTGCTGTTATGAGAATGGTGCCATAACCTAATAGCATTGTATTTAGTAGTATGACTCAGAGATATAGATTCAAATATCCTTTACATGGAAACATACAGTAGATTTGAAACATCAACAATACAACATTCTCCACTATTATTTCATAACATTACTTTGAAAAAGTCTAATAAATTTCCCGGCATATAGACTACATGCATGCTACATTTATTAAACATTTACAAATTAGAGGGTTGGCAGATATTATAGCAGCAAGTCCGCTAGAGAAAGTACATTACCATGGTACAGTCCAGGCGAATTAATTTTTATATCTTTTTAATGCATATGTGATAATATGAAGTGAAAAAGTGATAAGTGAAATAAAATGTCAATATTAAAAAAATAACACGTGGTGCTGCTGGCTCTATCGTAGCTTGCTGTAAGAGATATATGCCTCTATTATAGTGAGAAGATGTTGTATTCCATACAACCTTTAATAAGGTATAGTGATAGTTACAATACCATGTAATCTATACAACATAGATTCATAACTGCCATATAAATGTTCAACATATAACCATCACTTAGTTCAATCTTAATTGTAACGAGTCTGCTATGAACTCCTTAGGTCAAGCAATGACCAAGTATCACATATGTATTTACCAGATTAGATGAGCCACATGATATTGTCTGTATTACATATCAATAGGTTAAACTCTGATAAAACATATGCAACAATGAGCTGTATAATATAAGATGCAGCACTCTGCCTGCAAGTTGACCCTCCACCCAAGGCTTGTGTATCAATCACTTGCATTGGTGATGTAGGAAATTACACAAAATGTTCAGCAGTAATGTGGCGTCGTATAACATTGAAATATTTAAGCTACCATATAAAAGCTGTTTTCTAGACAGCGGAGCTCTAACATCACTGCCTAATTTTACGATAACTCTCGGAGACTATCCAGGTTATCCCACAGTCTGCAATAAAGTGTCCACATGTATGAAGTATCAGTAATATACTTAGCTACTGTGTAGAGTCTGTCAATTTGGCAGAGAAGTGTTCACACAGCAGCAAGCTGGATCCGGATGCACCACGTGATGTGACGTCCCCCTGTCATTACACCTAACGCGTTTCTTTCCTCTATGGAACTTCGTCAGGGGATGGGGAGGTAATGAAGCATTGGGAAACTTTAAATAGCGCTGTGATTGCTATGGCAACCCATTAGTACAGCGCACGCACAATGCATCAAGAGCCAATATAATGCCTTTATCTGAGCTCCTACCCATTAAAATATTATTAAAAAACATATTATTGAAATTCAAGTTTATGTATCATCCATATTTACATATTAATCCCATTTTAGATCTGCATATATTTATTTTTTACATTAAAATTAATGAAATGACTCAGGTAATAGTCTCCATAAGTGGGAAAGTACCTCCATAGAGCGTATCTGGTACTTTTTTTTTTTTTTAATTGTTGCAATTAAGCAGTCATTGCTATGAGCTTCATAATCCATAACGTAAAAGGATATTGGCAGAGGTACATATTGAAAATACATGCTCACAACATAGTCTTAGCCACTGATGATGATTGTCATAGATTGATAACATTACTATCTCAACATGACTATATATAGTGTGGGCAATAATATGAATGAACCTTGATTGTATAGTGTGCACAATTATATAAATGAACCTTGAAGTTATTAAATAACCCTCATTGAGCCCCAACGGACTTCTTTATTTAGACAGTACATCCATTCTGCCTCTCTCTTTAACAGTTTCTGATCAATATTAAAACCCCCTAAATTATTTCTCAAGTGGTCTTTTCCACAGAAACTTAAACCCTTCACATCACCATTATGCGCATAATTCACATGTCGTGCAACTGGAGCTCTAATTTATACTCAACATCTCAGTTCACGTATAGTTTTCCCGACATATCTTAGTCCACATTGGCATTCTATGAGATAAATTACATTATACGTTTTACAATTTATGAAGTGCCTAATATCATAGGTTTTAGATTTCTGTCTTTTGAAAGCTTTTTGTGGTTTGCATGTATTGACATGCCCTGCTGTTCTTACATTGAAATTATCCTTTTAGCCGTGATGATAGCCCAGTTTTGACAGCTCTCTTTTGATAGTGACTATGAACAAGACCTTCCTTTAAGTTTTTAGAATGTCTGCTCGTCATGCTTGGTATTGTATTGAAAACCTTGGCTAGATCACTATCCGATCTCAGAATATGCCAATACTTGATCAATGACCTAGGGTGTTGGCTCGTTGCAGACAGAAGATTATTTGTAGATGTTTTTTTTCCCAAAAACGGATGTTTGTATCTCATAGTACGTATCTTTTTCAATCCATAGATCTAGGAATTTAATGCTCTTGATGTTAGACTCTGAGGTAAATTTTAGATTTAATGTATTATCATTCAATTTCACAACAAATTCAACCAGCTGTGTATCTGGACCCTTCCAGATTAACAGTATGTCGTCAATGTATCTGAGCCACATCTCAATGTGCTCAGTATACATGACATTGTCGTCCGTAAACACATATTGGGCCTCCCACCACGATTACTGGTGTTGTGTGTGTGTGTTTGTCAGTGTGTACCTGTGACACACAGACTAGCTCTCACAGATATATTCTCGCTCTCACACAGGCGTGCGCCCTGTCTTGCACAGACCATATATCAAGTGCTTAATGTCTCATGTCTTCCTCTCCTATTATAGTCATTTATGGTCTTATTTTAAGATATATGCTGGGAACATTTTTTGTTCCAGTCTAATACCTTGATAAATATGTCATTATTAAATGAATGGAGGAAAATTCTATGATTCAAAATTGGCCTTCACTGATAATATAATAAACAGGAATGGAGTATCTGAGAAATGCATCAGAGACTCACGACAGGCACAGATTATGTTCTCTTGTAACTGTAAACTCCAAATATAACCGCTAAGCTCAAAATGGTGCCATAATGACATACATCCAGATGTATGTAATAACTGAATCATGAGGATCAAGCATTTTGCAACTTCTTATAGCCCCTTATTTACATAGGTTCTCATTCATGGTATGACTGTTATATTAAACAGAGTCGGGTATCACATCCTACAAACTGGTGCATTGCTCCAGTACTGATTAATCATATAGAGCAGCGGTGCGCAAACATGGGGCGTGACCCCCTGGGGGTGCGCGAGATTGTCTGCGGGGGGTTTACAGAGGCCCTGCCTTTCCAAATAGCACTGGGACTCACCAGGTAAAAATAAAAAAAATTTTAAATTAATTTTAATAACAATTTGTCCTGCCTCTATGGTTATTCCAAACAGTTATCATTTTAAGATTAATCAATAAATATTACGTTTTAGTTTGGGTGCACTCTCTAAGTGCCACAATATAGGGATTCTTTCTTTCCTTTCACTTAGTCTATTATTTATTCCCTGTGAGCACCACCCTTCCCCTATATTGTTTGGGGTATTAATCCCTCTTCATTCGCTTGAGCAGGGTATATCTGCCAAACCTATAATCTGCAGATGATACTTGGTTTATATATAACAATTTCATAATGTTAACCAATTCTTGTAATCAACCAATTGGTTTATACATCACCATTTATATAAAGTACTTGCCCGTTTGTTGTTACATACCATTACGGGCAACTATTTTGGTGATATATAATTGATTACCCATATGCAGTATATATTCCTTTTGTGCAATATTGGCAACATAACTTTACAATGTTTGTTTTATACTAATTACAATTATAATTATGTTTTATAGATTCTAGATTTCCAATGCAATTCCATTATGTATTTAACTCATCAGGTGTTTTTCATCTGTTTCATTAACCTGTGGGGGGGGTTTAAATAGTCCCCTCCCATGACTTACCTTATACTCCTTGAGAAAGGGCAGTGCGTGCCCGAAACGCGTGGGAGGAGGTTGTTCTATTTTTGTTTGTCCTGAGTGTTCATTTTAATGTTGTTAGAATACATTTCAGTCACGGACACACAGAGGATGGCTGAATCGTGAGTTAAGTACTACTCCAGGCTGATCCTGTCTTCCTGCATGATATCACATGGACATTATGGTCACACATAGCAGTTATACTCTCTATATCTCTCCCCCAGAAGCTCCCTATTTTCCATTGCTACAGAAAGCATTGGCAGACGCCATTGGGTGCTACCTTTGAGTTTCCCAGTCGGTTTTTCTCCTCCATTTAAATTAAGTGCCAGGCAAGCGGCCAAGGCCTCTAAACTGCACTTACCTTGGCTTCTGGAGACGCGTCGCCATGGCTCATGTGGCGTCATGACGACGGAGCTGAGGTAAGGGGGGGTGTGGAGAGAGGGGAACAGCCGGCAGGGGGCGCAGGGAAAAAAAGATTGCGCGCCCCTGATATAGAGCATGCATTACTTTTCAACACGTGTGGCTGCTTTTGCATGTAGTCAGTAAGAATTGGGTTTGTGGTTTTGAAGCTTTCATGAACATCATTTAGGTTTGATCTGGCTTTGCCCAGCTTTAACTAATCTGCATCATACTTAATACATTATTAAGTTTATTAAGCAAAGAAAAAAGTGTATCAATATAGACGTGCAAATAGCTAAAACAGGGTGTGTGAGCAGAGCACGCGCATTCTAAGTGAAACTTCTTCGCGTTTTGTCACTGAAATTGTTTTGATTTTTAATTAAAAACAGCACCATCACAAATACAATTTCTGTGACAAAACAGTTACGAAAGACAAAAGTTTCACTTAAAATGCGCGTGCTCTGCACACACCCTGTTTTTTTTTTAGCTATTTGCACGGCTATATTTATACTAAATGTGTATTCCTCGTGTTTGAGTGTCTGTGTGTGGGTGACAGTGTGACTGACTGACTTGGTTGGGTGACTGACCATGACTGACTGTATTTATTGGGAAGGGTTGTGCCGGTGACCTTTAGTGCTGAGAAGGGAGGGGGCCCACCTGTGCAGCAGAGAGTTCAGTGTGAGGCAGGCATAGGAAAGGGTCCAGGTGGCTGATCATTCGTGTTACGGCCTACTTCTGGGGTCCTGCGCATGCATGTGTGCATCACTGGCCCTGCACGCGCACGTACCGGGCGGGTGTGTGCATGCAGTCATGCGCGATGTGCCGGAGGACAAGCATCCTTCTGTGCATGCACGCCTGAGGCTTGCTGTTTCTGTGTCATGATGTCACTTCGGTCATGCGTTTTTGTGACAACAAAGGACATTTTCCCCATCAAATCCCTGTAGGTGCCGTAAAAGAAGTTTCGCTGTATATGTTTAGCCCTGGTGTTTTTGTGGATATGAACATTGGTGCTTTTGTAGCTATTCTGATAAATTCATAAATATAATTTGTGGAACATCCATAAATATGCTGCTTCTCCTAGCACTTATACCAGGGTTCCTCAACGCCGTGGCCGCCAAGCCTTTTGTGGGTGCCCATGACTGACTTGCCAACCAGTTAATAATATGGCGTAGATCTGGGATCTCCAGCACGTCAATAGCAAGCTACCGGTAACTCGCTGTCTGACAGTGAGTAATAGCTCGCCGCCGACAGCTGCTGCGTGCCTCTCTCACGTGTTGCTTCACGCTGGAAGTTGGGCCTGCTCAGAAGTCGGGCACAAATTCTGCATCGTGAGCAGGATCTCCTCCCAGGGCAAGTGTGTGTGTGTGTTAATTGGTTGGTGCCTGCCACTCTCTCCTGTACTCTCAAGAATTTCCTTCGGCACAAAAAGGTGGGGGACCCCTGACTTATAATCTTAGCTTGGGTTCAACATGTTTTTAACATACGTGCTATAATAAGAAATGGAAGGTCACACAAACCATGCCAATTTAAGATCAAGCACGATCAAGGCCCTTATTCTGTAACCTGTGATAGCGCCAGAAAGCCTCAATTGGCTTCAATAGAGGCTTTCCTGTATGACCGCTCCGGATCAGCGCTATCGCACTTCAGAAAAAAAGGGTAGTGCTATTTAAAAATATGTTTTCGTTGACACTTTTAAGCACGTGTCTAAATGACTGCGATAAAATAAATTCTGGGTCACAATATTTTCTGTAAGGCTGAGTCCATGGTGACTGCAGCCATGCGGCGGCGCGCTGAGGGAAAGAGGGTGCTTTCCCTGGCCTTAGTTCGCACGCTGTCCGGGAGCGTGTCGGGGGACGGGCCAGTGACGTCAAGGAGCTGGTTCGCCTTCATTGGGGGAACCGCTCACGTGACCGGCCCTGCGCCCCGTGAGCGCTTAAACTAAAAATTTCATAAGACCTACGCCTCCGCACGCCTGCGGACGCGTGCGCGAGCCCCTGCTAAAGCCGCTCATATTGCGGCTGCAGGGGCTCACTGACAAGCGTCAGCGCGCCTCAGCACGGGTCAGCCTAAGCGCTGGACTCAGCCTTTGGCTGAGTTTATAGTGGCGTAGTGCTTGCTGAGGCGCGCTTAGCATATATTCAGAGACCCATTATATGTTATGGTGCCATTCTGAGTGAAAGCTTTCGCTTGCTTGCTCACGCTTGCTGAACCTCGCTCAGCTTCCAGCTACAGGCAAATCTGTGTTTCTGTGCTTGCTGAAGAGAAGGTGCGGTCACGTGACCCACTGCCGTCCAATCAGAGCGTAGCATAGAAATTAGCTTACACCTGAGAGCAGCCATTTTCAAGCATATGCAGAGAGAGCGGTAGCTGGGGGGGGGGGGGGGGTGGGGACAGGCAAACGGACTACTGCTGCTGTGGGATGGGGGGGGGGGGGGACGACAAACGGGGGCTGCTCTGCCGGTTGAGGGGCAATGGACTGCTTGGTTGGGGGGGCAAATGGGCTGCTGCTGTGAGGGTTGGGGGTCAATTGGACTGCTGTGGGGTGGGGGGGGCAAAACGGGGCTGCTGCTGCTGTGGGTGGGTGGGGCAAAATGGACTGCTGTTGGTGTGGGGGGCAAACAGCGCTGTGGGGTGGGGGTGGGGGGCAAATGGACTGCTGTGCGGTGGGGGGGCAAACGGGCTGCTGCTGCTGTGGGGTGTGGGGTGGGGGGGCAAATTGACTGCTGTGGGGTGGGGGCAAACGGGCTGCTGCTGCTGGGTGGTCAAACTGGTGGCTTGGGGTGGGGGGGAAGCGGGCTGGGGGTGGGGGGCATACGGCTGCTGCTGTGGGGTGGGGGGGGCAAATGGGCTGCTGCTGGGGGGGGGAGACTGAGGGGAGACTGAGGGAGGCAGGGCAGTGACGTCGCTGGACCAATCGCCCGCAACGCACCGACGTCAACATCACGGCGCCGGCGTCACGGCGCCTGCCGTGACGCTGCTCCGCGCTGATTGGATGTTTTTAGCCGACAGCGCTCTGAAAACAGCTTGCGGCTGAAAAATCCAGCGCCTCAGCACGCCTGCGGACGCTCGCGTGAGCCCCCTCTAAAGACATCCTCATGGAGGATGCAGGGGCTCAGCGCGGAGCGTCAGCACGGCTCAGCGTGGCCTCCCCTGCTATGGACTCGGCCTAAGAGTGATGCTATGTCCTGAATTACATATTTGTAAACGTTTTTTGTTTGTAGATTGGCATTGACTGTTACATTTATTTTCCTTGTAAGGTGTATAAACCACAGATAATTTAGCGAGTATCTGCAACTTGGTTTCTAAAGCTATTTTTAAGTTGTTCAGAGGCTTTTTAGAAAACATCTCCGTTTTTAACACTTCCCACAGTGCTTTAGCGGCTATGAGGTTAAGTGGTTGTTCTCTCTTGATGTCTCTTCCAGTCCCATAGTACCCAAGAGAATCTTCTTCATTGTGTGAGGCAATGAAATCACAGATCCTTTAGCACTGCGCAAGATTACTTAAAAACATCAGTTGAACAGGAAAGCCTCTAGGCAGATTAGGTAGAAGAAATATCTTTGACAGGTAAACACTCGCTATTTGGAAATAGTTTTTAATGGCCGAATATACCATAATTCTACAATGACCTAGAAGGAAAAAGTTAGCTTTCTGTTTGACTTTTTGTCTAAGCTGAATACAGTCATTTGTTTGGCTCAAAAGATTTTCAGTGCAGTATATCGCTAGTTGCACCTTAATTATTTTAGGATATCCTAAAGCATATCCTTTAGACATATGATTCTTCTTTAACAGCACAGATCTGTCTGCTCGCGCCTCTCGTCTTCCCATAGTTTTTATGTACTACGGTAACCGGGAAAGTAACCAGTTTATGCTGCTGCAGAAGAAAACAAAAGCTTGATGGATTAGTAATGTATCTACCTCAGTGTCACAAATGACATCACAAATCAAAAACAGCTGCATTTTAGCATGTTTAAGCTCTATTTTTAAGTGGGTATAGAATGCCATTAAGATCCGAAGTGCATCTGCAATCACTCTTGCATTATAATAAAGTAATGTCATAGACCTGACGCTGCATGCAGCGTTGTGCATAGAATCGTTCAAACACCGTGTCCAGAAGAGCTTACACTCGCAGGTAGATAAGTAACAGAATATATTTATGAACAATTTGGTGGACTCCTCTGCCATTTAACAACATTGCGTGTGTTCAGTGCTTGGGGATTTAATATTTTTGGGAAGTTTTATTTATCAGCCTAGGTTTCTAATGCTGTCGGTCATTTAAATAGAACAAATAGACGAAGAAATTATCAATGCTTAAAGGAATGTCGAAGAATAATAGCCGGTCGTTTCCTGACTTTTGATGCCAGATCTGGAATCCATAACTTGGTTAAATTCTTTTTCTTTTCTTTTTTTTATTCTTGCTTAGTTTGCCCTCTACTTTTAACTTTGAGTGAGTTGAATAATAAAGGCATTAACTGCGTTGAGCATAAAAGCATTGTTCAGCTTACAACTGGAAATGTATTTTGCTCATGACAGTTAATTGTAGAAATGATTGTTATGCTCATATGATTGTAATCATGTTAAAATAGTAAAATAGTAAAAAACATAATGACCTTGAAATGACCGAAAATACTAAACCTTTTTCACATTATACTCCTGTAAGGCCAAATGATACCCAGGTGTGCTAAGGAAATGGCACCTAATCTAGTGATTCAAATTGAACGTGTGTGTGTTGCCACTGCATAAGTGCTGCATAAATGTAGGCTTTGATGTCAGCCATTCAATTTCCAGAAGAGGATGAGGCCGCGTTTATAGTGGCAGCGACACAACAAACTTCTCATAGAGGCCGCCCACAGAGTGCGTGACTGAAGAAGCGCGTGTGCGATTTTGGGAAGACAAAATATTTTGTCTTAATTGTGCAATGGCTGGGTCACGTGCGCACGGTTCAGTCAATGAGGGATAACCGCTCACGTGACATCACGGCCCCGTCGCCTCGGCCCTCAGAGCAGGTTTCGCACGAGCAACAGGCGCGCGTGACATATCGTGCGCCGTCGCACGAGGCCACTATAAACGCAGCCTAAGAATCCAGAAGGAAAGTGAATATTGTCACCTGGTTTTTAGATGCTCAAGTAAAAAAAAAAAAAAAAAAAAAAAAGCACATAATTGATGCTTAGAAACTGTGCAAAAGATTCTAACTGACCCTCAAGGTTATTGACTTTTATTTTCTATTTTATGTTTTATAAATATCCTTCAGGCTTTAACCAAGAAAGACTTCTGGTGCAGACATTCTAATTTAAATGACCACTATTCGGGCAATGTATTTCTCATCCGAGTGCATGTTTATGAAAGAGGCAGATGTGACGTACAAAATAATAGCTTTTCCATACCGTCCTTATAACTAATCCATATTGAAACTCACCCCTTTCCTAATCTCTATTGTAAACAGAAGCGTGACTGAAACAGCAGGTGTTGTGGTCCCAGTGGAGTTATGTGTACCCCACATAAAACCTCAGAGCAGTCTGTATGGCGAGTAAGAATTGGGTCACTTCAAGGGATTTTGCCAACTTAATCCTATCTTTATGATTAACAGAGGGGGGAAAAGAGAGCAGTAAAGTGGGAAAATGTGTAGTGTGTTGTTTTTTTTGTTTGTTTTTTTTATAGCTTAATTGTGAATATTTATTGTAGGCGTTTGAAAGAAAGGGGATATTGGTTGAGAGAATGTATTTGTATTGCAGTTATGGTCTTTCTACACTTTTTTTTTGTTTGTGTTGTATTTGGACTTTTGTACTCTGTCAGTAGCTCAAGAATCCGTCTTCTGAACCATGCAAATAAGAAATTCTATACATAATTAATATATTGGAAAAGCAATAATTGATGTGTCTTATTGACACACACACACACACACACACACACACACACACAAAAACACACACACACAACACCACACACACCACACACAACACACCACACACACACACACACTATTACCTCGTTTGTAAAGCAGGATAGGTTACGCTGTTGCCGGTCGTGGCGGTGACTGACAAGAGAAAATCCCGGGCGCCAGGAGTACATTTTTAGGCACCTGAGATTTTTCCATACCTGTAATAAGGTATATTGATAATATTGTAGTTATTTACATTTTTCTTTTAATAAAAGATGCATGGCAGTTTGGAGACACAAGGCAATGTGATCAGCAAACGCATGTTATATATTTCTGAAGTCAGAGCTGTGGTATATGGAAATGATTGCAGAGAATAAATGTCTTGATTACTGGGAAACACTGCACAGCATAAATAACTGAGAATGTTTTTATTTTTTATTTTTATAGCACATGCTTTTTAGTGTATTAATTAACTCCAGGATGGAGTTCACATATTGGAATCCAGTTTGAAGGGTATAGTTTATTTAACCAATTTTAATTCAATCCACTTTTATTTTTATTTGTTTATCATCTACTCCTTTTCCATTTTTTTTAATTAATTGGTCTCACAAGTTAAAACCACAGTATTTCACAGGCTAAAAGACACTGTTTCAGCACAAATGCCCCACTGTTCAATGTGCTATGACGCTGCTTCATTGTGCTGGAGAAGAGATTTGCTTCATTCAGATTAATGGGACAAGAATGTTTTGCAGTCTGATCATGTTTGGCAATTCTGTTGCACAGTGAGAATGTGAATACTGGGGCATCAACCAATGCCCCCCTCCCCACCCCGCCCCAAATAAATAAATAAAATTGTGTATGCTTGTTATATCAAATCAGCTTTATTGACATGACAAAAGAACATATCAGTATTCCCAAAGACTCAATAATAGGGGGTAGGGTACAATGATTACACAGTACATAAATAATAAGGGGAAGTGTATAATGGTTACACAGTACATGAATAATAGGGGATAGGGTATAATGATTACACAGTACATGGGTGACAATTGCATACAGGAATGTGGGTGTTAGTGGGTGTCTCTCAGCCTGTGACAGGTGCTGATATAGTGAGCAGCCAGTTCTGCTGTGGTTTTATCTTCTCACAGGAGTATGACTTTTTTGGTTCTCATCTATATTATTAAATTACTGGATAAGAGCTGTGAGTTTCTGCAGGTGGGCACTCCTCTCTTTAGATTATTGTGTGCAGCGCAGAAGGAAGTGTGTTTTCTCTTCTACCTCACCTAGCTCACATCACTTGCACAGTCTTATCTCCCGGAGCTTCCAGTTCTTTCTGTGTCTGCCTGTTTCTATTTCCAGGCTGTGGGCACTCATTCTGTACTGGCCCAGGGTATGTCTCTGTTTTGGGTCTTTTACCTTCAGTAGGTAGGGTGCCAGAGCGCTGGATATCATTTTCCCGCATAGTCACATATTACTCCTTTATTTTGCTGGCGATTGAGTTGACATTGTTTTTTCGGCAGGTTGTTGATCTGTGTGGAGTTTCGTTCTTGGAGTGAGAGTTGTTTGATGGCACAGGGTTTAGTGAGGAGGTCCTGGCTTCTCATTGCTTCTCATTACTCTGTAGCATTAAGACTGTTGATGGCTGTTGTTTAGGTGGGCCCAGAATGTCAGTGCTCTCTTCTGTACTGTGAGCAGTAGAGGAAAGCCCAGCTCAACTCGGCATGCATTGTTTGATGTACTCCTGTGTACTTGGAGAAGGTGTTTGCAGAATTCCCGATGCAGTATTTCTATTGGGCTGGTATCCCATTTTGTGGAGTCTGGGTATGTCACAGGGCCCCACACCTCGCTGCCATACAGAAGGATGGGTGTGATGATGCTGTTGAATATTTTCATCCAGATTCTTATTGGGATTTGAGGTGGTACATCTGTTTCCTTATTGCATAGAACGCTTTGCGGGCCTTCTCCTTCAGTGTATTTATAGCCAGGTTGAATGTCCCTGATGAGCTGGTTGTTAGACCAAGGTATGTGTAGCTCGCGGTCTGTTCCAGGTCATTGTCATTGTGTGAATTGCGATATGATTGGATTTTTTTTTAGTTTTTTTTTCTGGAATACCATTATTCTGGTTTTGTCTAATTTCATAGAGGGTGCCCAGGTCTGGCTGAATTTTTCTAGTATTGCCAGGTTCTGTTGGTGACAGCAAGAGCAGGTCGTCTGCGTATAGTAGAGACTTAATCTCTGTTCCAGCCAAAGGGAGCCCAGGTGTTGGGGAGGATTCTAGGGTTGCTGCAAGCTCATTGATGTATATGATAAGAAGTGTGGGACTCAGGGTGCAGCCCTGTCTAACAACACGGCCTTGATGGAAGAAGTCTGTCCTTTAGTTATCACTTTCTATTTATTTTTTTATCTTAAGCTATACGTTTCACTTGTTGTTATAAAATGTCACTATTATTTTTTAGCATTTAACATTGTTGAAGTGCAGATTTAAATTAACCAATGCAGTTACAAGTTAAATATGGGTGACGGTTACCTAATAAGTATTTTTTAGGTAATGAAAGATTTAAACTTGGTTTGTAAATGTGATGCTCTAAGCGGCAACGTGGGAGGGTTCTGACTTCCTCCGTGGTGTATGATGTCATTATGTGTTGAATATAGAGGGCAACATTTTACAAGAACTGTAGAGCGTTGTGGGTTTTAGTTTTGTTGGTATGAAGCTGCTCTGCTGCTTTCAGGTAAGAAAATGCAGATAACTCTTTTTAGACCAGGCCTGTCAAACTCACAATAGCTCGGCGGACAATTCTTAAGTCCGACTGCAAGACTTGGGCCGCACCAGGAAAACATAAAATACATAGTCACTAACCTACGCACACACTTTTTTTGGAGCTTCTCTTACGTTGCTGCTATCTCTCTCCCCATCCCTTCCTCCATAACCCCTCTCTCCCCATCTAAAGAAGAAGAAACAGAATCCCGGTAAGTGGCCCTGACAGAGGAGGGAGACTGATTCTCTCTGACTTTCTCTTTCTTCTCTCTCTGACACTCACTCTCTTCCTCTCTAACACATCTAATTCTTTCTCCCCCCCGACCCTCACAATACACACACAAAATAACCCCCAATAATACACACTCAATACCACCCCACAACCCCCCACAACACAATACCACCCCATCCATAATACACCGCCACACTGACCAGCCCTCCAGCACAATACCACCCCACAATAAACACACTACCCCCGCACAATACCCCCTCCTACACAATACACACACACACAATACTTCCCCTCCCCCACAATACCCCTCTCTCCCCCATAAAAGCTGCACATTATCCCCTCTCCCACAAAACTCCGCTCCTCGCAAACCCTCCCACCCACACAATACCCCCCTCCCACACCTTATCTTGGGGGAAGCCTCGGGTGCCGCACAGGCCCTACTTCGGGCTCGCACCGAGACGCGCATGAGTGGTGGTGGGAGGAGAGGAGAAGGTTTTAACCCACCTCCCCAGCTGTGAAAGATCTTTGCAACACTTCCCTGTTTGTGATCATTTGTTGCCAATATTCCCAGCTGTTTGAGCTGTAAACTGTAACAATAGATAATGTTACCTTAGTAATATAAGGATACATTGTAGCTGCTGAGTTACACTGACTGAAGGATTGATTGAAACTGAAAGGCGGCCATTTAGTTAAACACAAAATCACTATTTTTACTGATTTATAGCAGGAGCACCAAACGATTGCCAGCTTGTGTAAGAATGTAGAATTATACATTGTCACATGCTTTACCTAATAAAAATAAGATATTTAAAAAAAATAAAAAAGGAAGGGGTGATGTAGTATTGCTGTTTTGAATGTGTCCTGGGAGCACCTGCTCTGTGGGTCACTGAACGTCTCCGCATCTGTCTTTGTTATAAGCCAATGAGATCCGCCAATAGTAGCTACAGTCGTAATCTTCAATATTTACTGGAATTGAAATACGACTAAAGCACTTGGCATTTAGCACATTCTTACATAGGAAAAAAAAACATTTTTTTTGTAAATCAGGGTAATGTTACAATACCATTACAGCTCAGGAAAAAAGAGTGGGAGGGCATCATGGAATTTAAATGTAATAATATGTTGGTGACAGGTACTGTATGAGAAATGCAGTCTGAAGCATCAAAAATAGCCAAGTGTGCAGTAGGGGACTGCTCAGGGACCAAAGCGCCCTGTCTATTACTGCAACAAGAGAAGATTGGCACTCTAAAGGAAGGTAATTCAAGCAAGGCCTCGAAGGCTAAATTGTTTATTCATGGTCTTGCATTTTTTAAATGTTTTCATAGTTCAATTAAGCTTGGTAACTTTTCTAATGTAGACTCAAAAGCACAATAGTAAATTACAAACCATATACCTTACACACTGTTTTCTTGAATGCTTAGTTTAAAAATTATACCAAAATGAAGCCGATCCTGCTGTGGTTCCATAGTGTGTATATGGTCCCAAATACAGCAACTATAATAATGACATAGGGTGGTAGGTTATATGTATGTAGCCATGTGCACAAAACAAATCTATATAGGAGTAGTCACATACACCCCCCCACCCCCCACTGTTCCGGCAGGATGCAAGAGGTTAATTTCAGCTCCGTGGATCTCCCGCTCCCTGGAATACTTTGCCTCTAAATTTGTTTAAAGGTCCTGGAAGCTTCAACGGACGACGCTGCAGCAGCTTCCTTTTGGGACACCCTTCTACAGGTATCTCGTGAAGCAGGGGGTCCTGGAAGCTGAAATTAACACAGTTCAGCTCGAGGTACCCCTGCTTCTCACCTAGCTCCCCCCCCCCATGGATGTTTCCAAAGTGACAGGTAGTTTCCATATCTTGTAGTCAAAAGGTTATTATTCCAAAGAACAGTAAGAACTGTGTTTGCCTGTTAATGGAAACCATGTGACAGAGTTTGTCCTCATGTATTTATCTTAAAGAGTTTTCTTTTGAGATATATTTACTTTCTGCGCTAAGAATGGACGATACTGTGTGCAAGGCGGAAAGGGAACTACGCTGGAAGTGTGTGTGTGTGTGTGTGTGTGTGTGTGTGTGTATTTCTGTTCCGTCTTATACTTATAGGAAGATGGTGCTCAAATATAAGTATCATACAGTATATGAAAGTTCATATGAAGACGGCCAAACTGGAACCCATCATGGTATATAGCAATCCATAAAGATACAAATTCCAGGTGCAACCAGACCTAGCAGTATCCACTTGACTACTGCATCCAATGGTCTGGATGTATTAGCCCCACAATAATCCCAAATAGGGTCAAAGGTAAACAGTAGGGGCCAAAGCCCCATTACCTGCCCATAGGGAAATCCAAAGTACATCCAGAGTTCCTACAGTAGGTTCCAGGGCTTGCTATCCTGTAGGGTAAATCAGCATACAGAAATAGTGGAGCAAAGGAGCACAGCACAGAGTCCTTCCATGAAGAGAAAATAAATTCAGGGCAAATCCATATAAAAAGTTAAAGGTGGTTTAATCAAAGTACAATAGTGAATAGAGAACTAACGCACCAACGCGTTTCATCCGATAGGGACTTTATCAAGGTGTGATGATTTATCACCTTGATAAAGTCCCTATCGGATGAAACACGTTGGTGCGTTAGTTCTCTCTTCAACATTGTACTTTGATTAAACCACCTTTAACTTTTTATATAGAGTTGCCCTGAATTTATTTTCTCTTCATGGATGGACTCTGTGCTGTGCTCCTTTGCTCCACTATTTCTGTATGCCGTCTTATACTTAACCAGTTAAAAAACCTGAGTTTAAGTGTCCAATTCCTCACAGGACATTTTTTTTAAGCTATAGGTAATCGCAGTACTAAAAAAAAAAACAGATTCTGTTTTCGTTTATAAATTGCTTCTTAGTAATTGTTTTTTTTAAAATTCAAATTAACAGTATAATTATGAGTTTTATAAGAGAAATTAAGGGCCACTTTTAGGTTCCCAAACAATAAAATAAATCTACACATAGGCATCTCTGGCGAGCCACGAATTAAAAAAGGAAACAAGAACTTTATAAAGCAAAAAACGTAGTGTCACATGGTGACATTAGCACAAAACATTTGCGACTACCATTTTCCAATTCCTTTCTAACTTCTGCTCACCTGTCTCCCTTATGCCTTTCCTCCTCACTCCCTGCCTCCTCATTTGTTCTTGGCTGCAGAGTGCAGCTCACCCCAATAATAATAATAGCTGCATGGAGAGACCAGAAGGGAGAGATTTGACAGCTATTAGGACGGACAGCTGGAAGGTGAAAGTGGGAGTCCATATCTGGAGGATTGGCATCTAGGGTTTAAAGAGGCAATCCATGCCATTTTATTTTTTTTAATTTTTTTTTTTTAATTTTTTTTTTTTAATTTTTTTTTTTTTTACACTGTACTGAAGCAGGTAATCTCTGGAGCTGAACACCATTAATTTAATCTCCAGCGACCCCATGCTTCCGGAGATACCTACCCTCCTCCGTAGTGGGGTGCCGGTTACCGCTCCGGCTCGCATCCAGGGTTCACATTATGGCTGCCTTTCAAAGCTCCCATGCCCGGTGGGCCATTACGAAGTGTGACTTCCTAACGGCCCATGTGACGCGGGAGCTTTAAACTGCTGAGAAATACCGGTACCCCCTATGGAGGTAACGATCTCTGGAAACAGGGGATCCCCAGAGCTGAAATAAATGGAGTTCAGCTGTGGAGCCACCTACTTCAAAACTGTATATTAAAAAAAAATACAATAAACAGGAATTGTTAATATTCTTTAAATGTTCTTAGAAGAAACGCTAGGTGTTTAGAAGTGAGCATTTGAATTCTCAAGAAAGATAATGTTAATGCATATTTACAAGTTTAATTTAAAAAAATAATCTTGTACAAATTGACTTTAGTTTCAATTGTCTTTATCACCACCTTCATTGTGAAATTACATAGTAGCTAACAGTCATGGGGACATGTTTTAATATAAATGTATACGTTGTATATGTATAGTTACCATTTTCACATGTAGGCCCAAAATCCTAATCCCCCCCCCCCCAAAAAATATCATCCATATAATTTGCTTTCAATGAGGATTAAATAGACACTCATAGATAATTGACTACAATCTTCCCCAATTACCGAGATATTGCCATCGCTGCGGAGGTTTCAGAAAACCTCAACTCGTTAGCAGGTAGGAGACAATTGTTGTATTTCACAATGTAAAATGAGATGACAATAAAAAAAGTTATTAAAAAAAAAAAGAGTGGGTTGTTTGTTTAAAAATGAATGTGGGCTGTCAGAGTGGAATTGTGGGACTGTACCTTTTGCAATGCACTGTGATCTCATTTTTTTAATGAAGGGCAGCTTTCTGAACTTGCATTCTTGGGAGGATATTGGATATTTATTTTATGTGGGGGGAAGGTGAGAACACATTATGTTCTGGTAATGTAATTTATCTTGTCTTTGTGGTTCCTTCAAGGCATGTGTATTTTCTTCCTTTTCCTGTGTACATGTGTTTGATAGGCCTCTTGGCGTCCTAAGCATGCACCGGGCAGCTCAACGTATTCCTTGTATGTAATGAAAGAACAAGGGAGATATGTTGGCTGCTTTCCCTGTCTTGTATGTACGAGCCACAGTTGTTTAAAGTGAGCAGTTGAAGGGCTGACGCATGTGGGAGTGGACGGCTAGTGCAGACAGAACTCTAAGAACTCCTTACATAGTCATAGTGACCAGCTTCAGGAGCTCAAGTAATGCAAAAGTCTTTTTTTTTTTAAATGTATTACTGTTTGACTGTAGTAAAAAAAGGCAGTGACCATATTCTAAATTTACTGGCCCAGGAAAACGTTTCCTGACCCTTTTATTAGTTTAAGTGCACTACAGTTTAAAAGAGTTCTTCATGCATGAGAGATAACTCTCAATGTATTACTTCCTGGTAAAATATTTTATAAATAAATAAATAAATAATGCAATTTGAAATATATGTGTATCTTTATTTATATAGCGCCATCCAGGTATATAGCGCTTTACAATACACGCTACATAATATTTGAACACAATGGGAATAAGTGCATCAGAAAAAACAATGGTAAAAGTAGTCCCTGCCCTGAACAGCTTACAATCTAAGTGGTAAGTAGGGAGAATTTACAGAGACCGTAGGAGGGTGTTCTTGTAAGTGCGTCTACAGGGGGCCACGGTCAGTGCATATGAGATGTATAGTATCAGGCAGCAGAGCAACCCATATGCTTCGTTTTATAGCAGTGTGTATTAAGAAAGGTCCTAAAGGTGGAGAGAGAGAGGGCGAAAGTTGGATATTGCGGTGTGGGGCGTGTATGGCTAGTGCTGTGCAAAGATTGGTATGTCGGGACAATTCAGACTCCATTAACCTACTTTTTAAACAACAAATGATTTCTTAATGACTACAAAAAGAACTAGAGAAAAAAATGTTTTACAATTAATTTTGATATTGCATCCTTGTGGTTTAGGATGTGATAGTTTCCCCGCCTCCATTTGCATAAAACAGGTCTGTGCTTAGTTTCTAGTATTGAGATATACACTAGAACAGGGGGTTGGCTGATCCAGCCTATATATGCTCACCAATGCCAATTGCGCACGCATCACCCATACGGGTCTTGGCTTGTTTGGACCAATAGACTTGTAGCATCTGATTAGTTGCAGCTGATTGGTTTCGCGGGGTTTGTGATTTCAATTGTTTGTCTGGTGTGTTTATACACTGTGGTGAGGGTAAAAAGGTTTGTTGCTGTCACTCTTTTGCTGCACAGCCCTGAGGACGGTCACTCTATGTGTACCGAAACGTCGGTTGCTGTGCCTTGTATTTATTAATACATATCATTGGAATTTCAACTGTGTGCTGTCTCCACATTATTGGATCTGGATCTAGTAATTATTTCTTATTTATTATGCATTTGGGACAAGCATCAGATAACTGGAGTATATGATAGTGCCAACTGCTTTACTATTGAATATATATGTATGTATGTGTATGTTATGTTGTGCTCTCTAGAGCTTGATCAATGACCCATAGTGGTCCGAAACGTTGCTCAAACTGTTGTTTGGTGACTTCACATGGTGTGAATAAATGAATTTTTTGACATCATCTTTGTGAGTGCTGCAGATTTTTCTCTTTTCTATATTGTATATATCTCACACCATAACTTAACTAATGTGTGGTGGATACCTATCCAAGCTTTAAATTGCAAAGCCAGTATAACCAGCCTCATGATGAGACCCAAAAGGTTGCAACAGGGTAGGTTTACTGGCTATGCATCTTAAAACGGGCTGTGCTGAAAAGCTGTGCAAGCAGCAACCATAAAACATATGGGGTCCATGTCAAAATGGATTTGAAGCAAAGGGTGGCACTGTGTGCTCATTTGAATGTCATTTCCAGAATCCCTTGAATCCCAGAATCCCTTGCTGCAGTGGATGCACTGTATGCTGGGTGATAAGGGTAAAATGGCAGGGGTGCAGATCTGTCTGACATGCAAATGAGCACACAGTAAATTTCCATTTAAAGATATATATATTCCATTATTATATATATATAATGGAAATATTACTGTGTGCTCATTTGCATGTCAGACAGATCTGCACCCCTGCCATTTTACCCTTATCACCCAGCATACAGTGCATCCACTGCAGCAAGGGATTCTGGGATTCAAGGGATTCTGGGAAATGACATTCAAATGAGCACACAGTGCCACCCTTTGCTTCAAATCCATTTTGACATGGACCCCTATAAGTTTATGGTTGCTGCATTGCACAGCTTTTCAGCACAGCCCGTTTTAAGATGCATAGCCAGTAAACCTACCCTGTTGCAACCTTTTGGGTCTCATCATGAGGCTGGTTATATATATGGATATATATATATGAGCAAAAGATATGGCGCCAAAACAGTACTGTATGGGGATATAAGTGAATGAACTAAGGTGACTATAGATGTATTTAGGAAGTGTATATAGTGCTATAAGTGTATATGAAAGTGAAATTTGCAATATTAATAGCCATATAACATATAACGTTTATAATCTGCTATACTAAACAATGCAACACAACCATAAAAAATAGTGAAAAAATTACTAAAGTGCAAAAAAGTGCTAAAAAAGAAGAAAAAAGATTATATATAATAATAAAAAAAGTCCAACCAGTCCTTCAATAGTTAGTCCATAATAGGAGGTTTAGGATGTAAACACGGGAGTCTTTGGCTGCTCTCACACGGGATTAACCACCTCCACGGATATCTAGAAACAAAAAAAGAGAGAGCGCACGCCCCATAGCATAACACTGTATGTTTATTTTAAAAGGGGAAGGGGAGGGAAGGAATCGCACTCACAAGATTAAAATGATTAAAAGGCAGTTTGTGAATATATATCACCACCATCCGGTTCTGTAGATCGGATTAGCTCTGTGGGCTCCTCCAGGACTGCCTGTACACACCGCTGCTACCCGGATACCAGGAACGCCGTGTGCCGTCTCTTTGCTGTCCAGAAATCAGCTCTCCACTCCGAATGGCCGCTATAAAGTTCCCACGCTAGGTTTGGGCCTCGTGCGCGTGCGCAGCGTCGTCGTGACGTAATCACGCTCTCAGTATCCCTGACGCGTTTCGTCACCACCGGGCGACTTTCTCAAAGGGCTGATGGTTCATGAGATGAAGTCCTGCCCCTTTATAGTCAGTCAATTGTTTGGCAACCAATAGCAAAATGATTGTAAACCCACAATATGCTAATAGGGTGGTATTCAAGGTGCATACAATTTTAAATGACTGACCTTGTAAAAGGAGACAGATTAAGGACAATTACAAAAAGGAATCAACACATAATGCGGGAAGGATCTAAAACACATAATACTTACATATATATAGAAAAAACATACTTGAAGCTCAAATTCATTGTTAATACAGAAAATATATATATATATATATATATAATAAAAATTAAAATTTACTATAACACAATCTATAATTCAAACGAAACTAGATTTGATTTTCTGGACTGAGGGGCTATCAAAAAATATATATACAATATGAATTCCAAATTGAATCAACTTAACCCTTATTATATATCAAAAGACTCACAAACAAAGAAATTAAATTTACAATCACAAATTCCACATACATTGTGATATCCCCTGAATCCTCATCAAACCATAACAATTGTACATACAAAAAATATATTGTGTAAAAAAGTAGATGCAATGCAGCAACCATAAACTCATAGGGGTCCATGTCAAAATGGATTTGAAGCAAAGGGTGGCACTGTGTGCTCATTTGAATGTCATTTCCCAGAATCCCTTGAATCCCAGAATCCCTTGCTGCAGTGGATGCACTGTATGCTGGGTGATAAGGGTAAAATGGCAGGGGTGCAGACCTGTCTGACATGCAAATGAGCACACAGTAATATTTCCATTATATATATAGTATATACAAATTTTAACTGCTCTGGAAGTACAAAGCAAGTTGTTCCAGGAATTTGGTATTCTGCATAGATGTATAAGCATTACTGTGCATCTAGTCTGCAGCTTATTTAATACAACTGCTGTTCTCTGATGCCTTGTCTTTATCTACTCACTGCCAATACCAGCAGAGAACCTTGGTAATGTCTCTAGTTATGACTGCCACGTATACTCCAATGAAAATGGAAAATCTGGTAACGATATCGGTGTTGAAACGCCTTTAATTTTTCTTTGGTGGATCTACACCGTTGTCCCTGAAAATAAATACCTACTTTAATAGAGGAGCAGCAGTCTGACAGTGTTTTGTTCAGCGCCATTTTTGGACTGTTATCTTTTAGGAGTATTTGCATCCTCCCAGTTTCTGCTTTTGTGCTTGAAAGCAGGTTTGGGTTTTTGTTGTGTTTGGAACCTGCCTTTCGAAGCTGAGAACAGTCGTATCTCTGGGTATTACAAGGAGGATTAAAACCATAATCTTTCAAAGCCTATTTGGTAGCAAATCCCAAGCAGGACTGCTTACCAGCCTGACACATTGGCACACTGCAAGAACGAGACGTTGAGACACACAGCAGTGGGCCTGTCTCGCTATCTATGACCTACTGTAAGAAAAGAACCTTGGCTAACCATTAGCAAAGTAGGGAAGAAGGGAGGGTTGCAAACAATTCTGCTACTTATTGACCTTCTTAAATGTTTGTTCTTTTTAATATCGGACATTGGAGTATGTTAGAGGGGACAGAGTAGTAAAATCTGGACACTCACCTTCAGTGTGGTACAGAGTTTTGCTGGAACTTATTGTTTTGTAACCATTTAATCTTTATAGCTAAGGTGCATTGGAGGACTAGAGGAAATAGCACATCTCCAGGAAAATATAGCCCTTTCAGGCTCTATGCAAATGATTTGCTATAGATACTGCAAACAAAATGTTTTATCTTGTTGGTTGCAAGTGGCAAGACCCAGGAAGCAGTGTAATACTTCATAATGGTAAGTTATTTGTTTCAGTAATTTAAGGTTATTGCAGGGAGATGCTATTTCAACTTGGGTTTTAAATGCCTAAGCAGTTGCACAGATTGCATGAAGAAACCTCTATAATATGTTGTCTTACTGTTAAATTACTTGCAGCTTTTTATGGCCAAACATGAAAATTGTTCATAGGTGTTTTTGCATATTGTCAACTCCCGTAGACACTGAAAACGTTTCTCCTGATTATAAGGAGGCTATCTGTACAATTAATCTAGGAGCCTAGTGGTTTCACATTTTAAGTGCTCATATCTAAGGCCGAGGCCCTGCTGCATCAGACAGCGCGCCTGCACTGCATACAGGCGGCGCGGGAGAAGCACTTCACCACTATCTGCGGTCCGTAGGGAGCGAGAGCGTGGCAAAACGGGTCGGGGGAGGGGGTGAGGCCATTGAGCCCGGGGAGAGGGGTGGAGGGTGGAGGAGGTTGTGGGTGCGCAGGAGAGGGTGGGTGGGTTGTGGGTCCGGGGGGGAGGGGGTATGATATAAGGGGGCTGATCGGGTGCTGTAAAGTCATCGTCGTCCCCTTTTGTGTGTGAGAAAGTAGGGGGAGATATACCGGGGCTGTGCTAAACACAACACACATGCGCACGCACACATGCGCACACCAGCCACACGATAGATAGATATGAGAGAGAGAGATGAGAGAGAGGGGGAGAGAGAGAGACAGACTAGGACAGAACATGACAGATACAGACAGGACAGACAGACAGACGAGACACGACTAGACAGACAGGCTAGAGTAGAGCTGAACGGAGACAGAAGAGATCGAGAGACAACACACATAATATATATATATATAGATATATTAAGATATAATATATCTATAATAATTATAGATATACATACATGCACACACATATATATACACACATACATGCACACACATATATCTATACACACATACATGCACACACATATATCTATACACACATACATGCACACACATACATGCACACACATATATATACACACATACATGCACACACATATATATATACACACATGCACACACATATATATACACACATACATGCACACACATATATATATATATACATGCACATACATGCACACACATATATATACATGCACATACATACTCACACTTCCCCCCCATACCATTTTGGAGGTGGCGGAAGCTCTGACAGCTCCAGGAAGGTACAGCCCCCGGTGCCGATAGGCTCACCAGCGCACCACGTGACGCGTCATCGCTCAGAATCACAATCCTCTTGCATCCCCTGCCGGCTGACGCCTTGCAGTGAGGAGGGACTGGGGCCAGCTCGGGAGGAAGACAGGAGCTGGTGAGTGACGCGCTTGCGACTACGCGCGCAGTCTGATTCAGCGGGACTGTAGCCTTACACACTAGAAAATACATCCTATATTACCCTATGTATTGACAGCCTATCAACATCTTCCTGGCACTGAAGAGGTTAATTAACATTCACACAGAAATAAAGTAAGCAATGCTTATTAATAGCATGACATATGTACCAGTTGTAAATATCAAATCATTAATAGACCAATTCAAATGTATCGGTTTTGCAGAATATTGTGGAGACTACTATTAACTGTAATCCTAGATTTAAATGTCTTTTTGCATTGGACCTTGCAGTAAACAGGTGTGTGAACATCATATTTTAAGCCTGTTGTGAATTACTTTTGCAAATACACACTGAAACCTTCTGGAACTGTGAAGGAGCAAGCTCTGATGGATTGTGAGAGAATGTCTGCGTATGTCTGCATTAGAAGTACATGGTTTCATGGCTGCCTCACTAGGTAGGGGTGGTACAATGCAGCATTGTGAAGATTAGCACATCGTAACCCACAGGAAGTGGGTAGTAAAGGGAGTAGGTAGTAAAGCACATCATTAAGTAGAGTCTACTTCAAGGGAAGGTTGGGAAAAGGGATAACCTAAGGAAGCAGTATCACTCCGTATCTTCAATTTATAGCTATCATTTTCAAAACAGAATCTATTTTCATTTTGTGTGTTGAAAATGCATTAGAAGGTATTTTGCAATTATGATGCATTTTATTCAACCAACATACAAATGGTACATAGGTAAGTTACTGCCCCATTTCAAGGACTACTAAATTGATCTACTGGATTAAAAAAAGCATTTATAAGATGACTTGAAATTGAATTAAAAGTGTATGTATTAACAATAGATAAGATGAGAGGTAGCGCACAGCCAAAGAACAAATGAGAGAGGTCCAAATCATGCAAAAATAGGATTTATTAGAAAGCCCATAGCATAGAGGAAAAACCTCCTACGCGTTTCGTACCTTAGTACTTTATCAAGTACTAAGGTACGAAACGCGTAGGAGATTTTTCCTCGATGCTATTGTCTTTCCAATAAATCCCATTTTTGCATGATTTTGGACCCCTCTCCTATGTTCTTTGGCTGTGTGCTACCTCTCATCTTATCTCCCTCTCCTATGTTCTTTGGCTGTGTGCTACCTCTCATCTTATCTCTGGACTCAAATTCAGCAGCTCCACGTCTTTTCCAGCATCAAGAAGTGGGTGATTATCTATTATCTTTTCATCAAGGAGACTGCAGGAACTTATTGCTTTTTATTGAAATGGACACTCCCAATGAAACAGAGGGTCTGTGATTATTTCACTCATCCCCTGTATTCATGGAATATCTGTAATTCCTAGTATTTCATTGACATATACTCACCACATTTTTCTATCTGGTAATAGTCTCGCCCATTGCTCATAATACCTGGACTTTATTCATCAACATAGGCCCTCTATTAGAGCGCCCTTACCACTTTCTATATCCATATGTATTAACAATAACCTTTTTATATGCTGTCCTGTACTGTGTTGCAATAATCAGCACTTGTTTGTTTATAAAATTAGTTTAATTTCAAACTTTGACACATGCATATGGATTTTTGTAAAATAGGATGGTTTTCCTATGAATAATAGCTTTTGATAAAATGCTGTGACTTTATGCAGAACTAATAGACTCCCACCACTTTTCATAGTTCTTCTTAGCACACCTTAACTGCCACAGAGTTTGGGAAATGTCATGTTATGTTGGTAATAAGGTGCTGCTGTTCTGTTTGAAATGTTATAAACTTATGCAGATTAACATAGTTGTCAGTTCTATTTTTTTGTGTGTGTTTTTTTTTTTTCCTTCCTTGGCTGCCCGAACAATAAAGGTGATTGTTGTGAGCTGTAATTGCAGAACCATTTATTGGTCTGGACGTTAGGATAAACACAATACTTCCTTATTACTGTGCTCCAACAGACACAACATTGTAGTGTAAACCAATGCTTTTCAGTTCAAACATATTTTACTTTAAAGCAGCAATACTACATTCCTCTTTTTTTTCTATAGGTAAAGCATGCGACAATGTATAATTTTACATTCTTACCTAAGCTGGCAATTATTTGATGCTCCCATTATAAATCTGTAAAAATCCTGGTTCTGTGCCTAGCATTATGGCCGCCTTTCAGTTTCAACCAATCCTTCAGTCAGTGCAACTCAGCGTATCCTTATATTACTAAGGTTACATTATCTATTGTTACAGTTCGTAGCTCATAGTGCAGGGAACATTGGCAACAAATGATCACAAACAGGAAAGTGTTGTAAAGATCTTTCGCTGCTGGGGAGGTGGGCTAAAACTTGTTATAGAAATAACAGTTGTAGAGGAAGCAAAGAAGCACAGCCTTTATCCAATGAAAATCCTTGAAAAAAAATAATATGGGGCAACTCAAAAAATAAAATGAAAGGTATTTATTATGAAAGTTTCACAAGGAGGGAGATGAAAAGCACCAACGCGTTTTGTCCCGTTGGACTTTCTCAAGGTGAGCACCATCTTCTCCACACATCTATATAGAAATAAAAGGATGCTTTACACTCGTTAAAATGGCATTGAGCTGAATAATACAAATAAAAAAATAACTTATCTAATACTACAGAACTGATTTATTATTATTTTTTTTTAAAAACCCATAAGATTTCACCTGTTTTGCTGCTTTAATGTTGCAATTGAACCTGCTGGGTCCAGAGACATTTTATGACTAATACTTGACATTTTCCAACAGTATTGTGCAGGGATTGTGGCGTATTTCAGATATATTTTGTTGTAGTTGCTATTAAAGGTGACATCCCATTCATAAGGTTTGCCTACTTTATGAAAAGAACCTGTAGCTTTTAGGGTTGGAGCATCCACAGAATAGCCACTGGGGTGGAACCTGGACGTATATCCTATTTCATAATGTTTCTGGAAAAATAATAACAAATGAATATAAAAAATTGCACATTGAAAAGGTCACACATTTAAAAGTGACGTATATTTAATATTTCTAGAAATTAGTTCCAGGCCATAAAAACTGCAAGTTTAAATACAGTGAGCCCCCGCAAAACAATCCCTTATAGTGGTGGGCCGCTTATGGCTCTTATTTGACATGCTTCTTGTAATGAAATACTTGCCCTTGCCTCATCCTCTGAAGGGAGAAG
Organism: Ascaphus truei; assembly: GCA_036426205.1. Taxonomy (NCBI): domain Eukaryota; kingdom Metazoa; phylum Chordata; class Amphibia; order Anura; family Ascaphidae; genus Ascaphus; species Ascaphus truei. The sequence continues at coordinate 145,316 of WSYH01000747.1, forward strand.
TCTGACAGCATTTCCCTGGCCTTCACACTGAATTACAGATTACTTGGCACTCACTACTAACACATATCTTCAGTGCCTGTAGGTCATTGCACAGTCATACATTCTGTTACTGAGAAGGCCGAGCCCACGGTGCTACTATGAGCCTGTAGTGGCTTGCACACGGAATATTTTACAGTGACACAGTAAGCAGTGCTCAATCTTTGTCTTAACATCGAACAGTTCACTTCAGACAATAATGGTTTTCAAATGAGCTTGAGAAAAAGAAAAATGTATTAACAGGAAAAAGTCTGAAGGACAGAAACTTAACTAAAAAAAAGGGTGGGGGGGGGGGGGGGGACCACCCAGAAAATAATGTTTATGGGATCTTTATCTAGAACCCTGGATTCCAGTGACCTAGAAGGAATGGTGGATGATGCTGTATAACCTGTTCCCCTGCAGCAGTGATAATTGCGCCTGTTGAGGACAAGCCGATAATAGATGGATTATCATTAATTGAAACTTCGTAGATGGGGCAGGGGAAAGGAATGCATGACATGAATGCATCAAATTGATCACATCCACTATATGAAGACAGGTCTTTAATTTCCCTGGTTTGATTTTCAAAGCATGCTAGGATGAGGGTAACTCTCTGCGACAGGCCATAGGAGCTCCAGAGGACAAGATTAGCAGATTTATTAAGTGAGAAAACCATTGAGCTGTTCCTCTGGGCACCAATTTCCCAGTAAAAATAATATTTCAGACCGAACACTCTTCCAACCGTTCAACTACAGAACAGATATTTTCCCTATTGCTACAATCACCCTACCCATTTTTATTTTTTATTTTTTTCAAGACAATCCTAAGTGCCTGGGTGGTGTTCTTTATGAAAAACAATGTTTACTATTTGATTGACATGTTAGAAGCTTCCATAGCTACCAATTCTCAATAGTCTAATGCATTCTTAGGAGGCCAAAAGGCAACAAAAATGAATCCATGCACAGTTGTTAAGGGGAATCGTAAGTATTTGTAATTTGAGCTCCAATTCCTCTGGTTATCTTCTTATCCCAAATTGAAGACATTCATGTTGCAATGTAAAGTAAAGTTAGACTGCACATCTCCAACTATATATTTATGTACAGTGTGTGTGTGTGTGTGGTGTGTGGTGTGTGAGGGTGGGTGATGGCTGTGGGTGTGTGTGTGTAGTTGAATTTGGATATGTGTAGGTGCTATATGTTTATATATATATATATATATATATATATGTGTGTATATATATATGTGTGTAAATATATATATGTGTGTACATGTATATATGAATTTATTTTCTGTCATATATGTATGTGTGTGTGTGTGTGTGTGTGTGTGTATATATATATACAGTGTTCGACAAACCTATACATTTGCTCGCCCCGGGCGAGTGGATTTAACCCCCGGGCGAGTAAATATTGGCCCAAGCAGCACACATTTGGTACTAGGTGGCGAGTAGATTTTTTTGTGTGGCGAGTAGATTTTTTGGTGATTTGGCAACCACTGTGTATATATATATATATATATTATATATATTAGATATATATATATATATATATATATATATATATGTGTATATACATATACATATACATATGTACACGTGTAGAGATATATATATATATATATATAGTGACTGGGTGGGTGGGTGACTTGGGTGATTTCTCCTCCCCCCCCTGCATCTCTTCCCCCCCCTCCTGCATCTCTTCCCCCCCCTGCTGTCCCCATACCTGAAGCGGCGTCGGAGGCTGCAGGTAGGAGCCGGGAAAGGGCAGTGATGTGCGGTGAGGCGAGCGGCGGCGCCCCTGGCAGGCAGCCACAGCTGATGGGAAGGAGGAGGGGGGCGGCGCGGGGGATGTGAGGCGCGGTGAGGCGGCCGTGGCAGCCGCAAATGTAGGGAGGGGGGAGGACGGCGGCGCGGGGCTGTGTGGCAGCCGCAGCTGAAGGGAGGCGGGAGGACGGCGGCGCGGGGGCAGTGAGGCGGGCGGCGGCGCCCCTGGCAGGCGCAGCTGAAGGGAGACGGGAGGACGACGGCGCGTGTGCGGTGCGGCGCGCTTGTGTGTAGTGGGGTGGTGGTGTGAGCGGGAGGATGGCGGCGCGGGGGGAAGGGGAGACAGTGAGGGAGGCTGTGTAGTAGCAGTGAGTGTGGGGTCCTGGCAGGAGTAGGAGTAAGTGTGCGGTCTGGCAGTCACAAAATGGACTGTGAGGCCAAGAGGGGCACACGGTGTGAGGGTGGTGTGACTGTCACGGCCTGCGTAGGCGTGGCCGTGACGTCAGCCCACCCCGCAGGCCAATGAGATGAGGTGTGCAAACACACATCCAAACATTTTTTCAGGCTTATATATACCGTGTATAATTAGTGGCTTACAGTAGATGTCGCGAGTTGCAGCCTGAAACTGTGAGTAGGAGTTTTATAGTTTTAATTCTCTCACCACTAAACAGATACTATGGAACTGTTTAGTTGGGTTATACTGCAGTTGACACGTCGATGAAATCACAAAGTAGCCAATATAGTATATAGCTCCCAAGGTGTATAATACTCACAGTTCTGGCTTGCAACTCGTGACATCTAAGCCACTAATTAGAACAACATATATACCTATTTATGTTGAAGAGCACACTAAACTAGTGACAAGATACAGTACATTCAGACTGTATATACTCTAAATGTTCTATGAGCTCTAAATACTAAACATCTGGGGAGCCATATATTTTAGTGGCTACTCTGTGATTCCACTAAAGTGCCAACTGCAGCACAATTCAACTAAACAGTTCCATAGTATCTGTTTAGTGGTGAGAGGATTAAAATGTTAAAACTCCTATTCACAGTTTCAGGCTGCAACTCGTGACATCTAAGCCACTAATTACAAATTTATATACACTTATCCAATTGAAGTGTTCACCTAATTAGTGATAAGACACAGTACAATCGGACTCTGTCTAGCTAGACTTTAGGATACTTACCTGTGCAGATCATTCAGTTGTAGGTGCGATTATACGATAAAGATTTATACACACTACCATTAGACTGGATCACTAGCACATTTACGCCTTCACGCCCTCCTTCACTTTTAATTGATTTTATTAGTTTGTCTTGTCTATTTTGTGTTGTTAATTCCAAACCCTATTTTAATCAATTAATAATAAATGTTTTTTTTTTTTTTTTAACTTGTCATTTTTATTGGTTTTACAAGTATGTTACAGCCATAATACATTGCCGGATCAAAATTGTGTCATGCATTTTCAAGATCTGATCTGTATAACGACTGTGGTACATTCAATTACAGTAGCATTTTGACCGTGAATATTAAAAATAATAAATAACTAAAGAGAAAAGGGGACGGTAGGGAGGAGGAGGGGATGGGGGGGAGGGGTGGGGGGGAATGCCGGACTGCCACGATACCATACCGAGTCTTCGGGGTCGTTCTGCTATCAATAATTGCCTAGGATGTAACTATTCTCCGCTGGATCCTGTGGGTTTTGTATGTGATTGAGCCTTTCCGGAACTCCTGTCTGTTACTGCATTATAGGAGAACGCATTTTAATATTATCAAAGCAATATTGTGGATCTTACTACCCCTGGGATGTCTGTCTGTGCCAACCATGGTGACCAGACTTTTAGAAAATTATCGCCAGAGTCGTTAACTAAACTTGTTAACTTCTCCATCTGGCAGACGAACCTAATTTTGTTTCGAATCTTGGAAATTGAAGGAATTTCACGTTGCTTCCATATAGCTGCGATCTTGCACCTCGCTGCTGTTGCAAAGTGAGCAATAAGTTTAAGGTCTGCTTTTGAGATTCCCCTATGGGCTCTACCCAATAAGAAGAGCCCTGGGTCGAATGGAATTTTGAGGCCCAAAATCCTCTCAAGCCAATCTCTGATTGTATGCCATAACGGGGCCAGTCGAGGGCAGGACCACAGCATATGTAACAGATCCGCCGGTTCTCCGCATTGTCAAGGGCACAGTGGGGAGATCCCTTTGGAAAATTTCGATAATTTGAGTGGGGTCAGATACCACCTCATCAGGACTTTATATGCGTTCTCCTTCAATGTTGTACATATTGAGCTCTTGGCAGCTGCCGTTGCTATCTGAGTCCATGAATCTTCATCTATAGTCTCACCGAGATCTGCTTCCCATTTTAACATGTATCCTAATTTTTGCGTGACTTTGGCAGCTGAACCGACCACTTCTCTATACAACTACGATGTGAGTCCCTTAGTTGTTGTCTCTTTGAGACAGAGCTTTTCAAATATTGTCAATGGGGGATGTGGGCTAGTTTTGTTATAAAATGCTCTGATCTGGAGGTACCTAAAAAATTCGGAGTGCGGGATCTTTTTATCTGTTCTAATTTGGTCAAATGTTATAATTTTGTCTCCACTGTCCAGATCTTTAAGTCTTGAGATATGATTGTGTTTCCATATTATAAAGTTTGCACTATCTAGACCTGGAGCAAAGTGTCATCAATGTATTTTTGGTGGTAAGGCCACATTTGAGTTTTACAGCATCCCAGATTGCTAGTGAATTGGTCATTGAGGATAGCGGCTGTTGTATAGCTTTTAATCTCGCTATTTTTGGGGTCCACATCAGGTGGCTCAGCTCCAATGGGGAGCAGGCCGTGCTCTCGACTGCTACCCACCTTTTCGAATCGGGGTTTGTCTGCCATTGAGAGATTTGACATAATTGGGCCGCTCTGTAGTATGATACCAAGCAAGGTACTGCCAGGCCACCTTCTGTCGGTTGTTTCAGTAATGTTTGTTTGTTAATTCGTGCCTTCTTACCCCCCCATATAAATTTGGATAAGGTGGCTTGTAACTTGCTAATTTCTGTCATATTCAGGGGGACTGGGAGTGTTTGGAAAAGGTACAAAATGCGTGGGAGTAGATTCATCTTTTTACTGTATATTTTGCCTATCCATGATATATTAAATTTTGACCAGCGCCTTAAAACTTCTTTCAGGGATCGATTGAGCTTGGGGTAGTTAGCTTTGTATAATTCTCGGTAAGTACGGGGAATAAAGACCCTAGATATTTGATCGCTTTGTTTTGCCACCGGAAGTTAAAATTAAGTGATATAAGCTTTTCTTCAGCTTTCGGGATCGTGATGTTTAAGGCCTCTGATTTCGTTTGGTTGATCTTGAACCCTGATATTTTGTTAAATTTGTCCAGCAAGCTGAAGAGATTGGGGAGAGAGGTGAGGGGCTTGGACAAAATCATAAGGACATCGTCCGCATATAGGGCCATTTTGTGAATTTGAGTTTCGATTTCAATCCCTGAAATATCCGGGTTATCCCTTACTTGGGCCGCGAGGGGCTCCATACACATGGCAAAGAGCAGGGGGGATAAGGGGCAACCCTGTCTTGTTCAACTTCTGATCTTGAAGGGATCCGAGGGGAACCCTTGGTGAATAACTCTAGCTGTTGGGCCTGCGTAGAGTGCCATTATGGCTGTGATTAAGTGACTATCGAATCCAAATGCTCCAAGCGTATCTTTCAAATATGCCCAGTCGATCCTATCAAACGCCTTTTCGGCATCTAGACTTAACACCATAACTTTTACTTTGTTGGACTTGGCTATTTCTAACAGATCGATGATTCGTTGGATGTTATCGGCCGCTTGTCTATCTTTAACAAAGCCGACCTGATCTGGGTGTATTAGTCTAGGTAGGATCTGACTTAAACGGTTGGCAATTAATTTAGCATATATTTTGATATGTGTATTGATGAGTGAGATGGGCCTATAACTCTTACAATCTGGGGGATCTTTTCCTGGTTTATGGATTATTGATATCGATGCTTGGAGCATATGTTCGGGGAAGGGGCTGCCCGCCAGAACTGTGTTGAATACTTTGAGCAGGTAGGGGGCTAATATTTCACTATATTTTTTATAATATAAGCCTGAAAAGCCGTCTGGCCCTGTTGCCTTTGACGCCTTCAGGTTACTAATGACTAGGGAAATCTCTTCTAAAGTAAAATCTCTGCCCAAGACCTCTCTCTCCTCTGCCGTCAGTTTCGTTAGGTTAGAGTTGGCGAGAAAATTTCCCCGTGCTCTATCTGTTTGAGGATTATGCGCTATTTTATCTCCATTATAGAGATTTTCGTAGTACATTTTGAATTCTTCTACAATGACTTTAGGGTTACCTGAAATGACGCCTGATTTATTCCTAATAGCTTGGATGTTATAGTTTGGAGTTTTGTATCTTAATTTGTTCGCAAGCATAGTATCTGGCTTGTTCGCTTTATCAAAAAACATCCTCTTTGACCAATTCAATGAAGTGTCAGCCTGGGAGGTTAACAACAGATTGAGCTTGATTTTTACATCTTTCAGTTTTTTAAGGATACTGGGGTTGTTGGTTTGTTTATGATCATCTGAAAGCTGCTTTAATTTAGATTGTAATAATCGGATCTTGGCCGTTGTTATTTTTTTCTTTCTGGAGGCTAAGCCAATGAGGACCCCTCTCAGGGTCGCCTTATGGGCCTCCCATAGGGAAAGCTGAGAGTCCACCGAGCCTGTGTTGTTCCCAAAATATTGCTTTATTTCTTCTGCAATTAATTGAGAGAATCCTGGGTCTTTCAGGAGGGATTCGTTCAGTTTCCAATTTGCTCCCGGTCTATCTAGAGTTAATTGTGTGCATCTCAGCTCTATAGATGCGTGATCTGACCATGAAATATCATGGATCCCAGTATGGGAGATCTTTGGAACCAGTCTGCTAGAGATGAAGAAGTAGTCGATTCTGCTATATGTTGAGTGTGGGTGTGAAAAGAAGGTGTAGTCCCTATCATGAGGGTGCTGTTCCTGCCATATATCTAATAGGTGATTCTTTTTTAAACCCTCACGCAGGGCATTTGGTATAGCCTTGGGATAAAACTGTGCTGGACCCGATCTATCAAGTTTAGGATTAAGAGCGATGTTGAAGTCACCCACTACGACTAGTGGTCCTTGGGCGACTGTATGTAGCTTATTGAAGAAGATTGTGAAAAATTGTGGGTCCTGACTATTGGGAGCATATAACGTTGCTAATGTAAGTATTTGGCCATTGATAGAACCTATCAAGATTAGGTATCTGCCCTCCTTGTCTTTGAAAGTTTTCTCCATTTGGAATGGGCACTTATTATGAAAGATGATTGCTACCCCTTGCTTTTTTTTTGGTAGAGGATGAGGTATAGAATTGCCTGAAGTGCTTGTCAAGGTATTTCGGTGTACTCTTAGCGCTAAAGTGTGTTTCTTGGACTAGAATAATATCAGCCTGCCTTCTTTGATTATCCGCGCACGCTACCTTTCTCTTATTCGGGCTGTTCAGGCCTTTCACATTGTGGGACAAGATAATCAACCCCATGACGAGGTGATTTGGAGAACTAGTATAAGTGATATGTGTGGGTTGTGGTGTGGTGTGGTGCCTTGTACCTTCACATCCAACGTCTTTGGTTTGAGAAGTCTCTGGCATGGGCATCAACACCAGGCGGGCATCGCGGCAATCCAGCGGGAAGGAAGGGGGGAGGAAAGGAGACAAAAAACAACAACAAAAACAACTGCGGAGATCCAATTAAGGTCATAGACCTCTGTGGATCTCTTGCCTTTGGGAGAGCAAATTGTAAACAATTATCTGCACTCATTGTACCGCTGCCCAAGCTATTCTGGGCATGCTCCTCCCGAAGGACTTTGTGGTATGTCCTGTAATTAATCAGGGCATACCTTGTCGGCCACATAGCGGTAGCTAGGGAAGGGGGAGTCCCCCCCTTCGACTCTTTTAAGAAAAATAACCAGTGCAAACTGTGTACTTTTTAACATTGAAATGAGTAAACTTTTAACCACTCTGTTTGGGATAGGGGAAACCTTGGATTAGTTGGGTAAACTATTATTAACTTTGACTACTCAGCTAATTTGTGGGGAGATTTAGGCTACGGGGGCCCCGGTGGTGAACCACGTAAGCATACATTAACAGGGTGGGTGTCAACAGGAGGGAGGGTAGACCCTAGGGTATGCATCACTGTCTCTCTCTTCCGGTTGTCTCGATCTGTTTGCGCCCAATATATAACTAGTATAATAATATGTGGACATGAGGATGTCACTATCCTATGCCTTTCTCCTAGATCTATTGGTGAATCTATCTGGTGAGGTACCCTCTCCCCCCCTAACCCTCTCGTAGATTACCTAACCGCCCCCCAACCCCTCCCCCCCCCCAACCCCCAAGAAATAACAATGCGATCACTTAGATTATGAACTCGTCAGTGTCCACATCCCCGCAGAGGACAGCGGGAGTCCCCCCTCGTTCTCTGGGGCCGGCCCCCGCCGCGCACCCCTGCGCCGGTGTCATTCTGCGTCGGGCACAGCTCTTTGCAGGGCGGGGGTAGCGGGGCGCGCAGACGGGAGAAGGAGGCAAGGGACGGCCACTTTACTTGTGGTAGTAGGTCCCGCCAATCGGGCTCTGCGCCGGGAGCGGAGGGAGCCATCCACGTCTGTTCCGCTCCGTGCTGTAGTGCTGACAGGAACACCAAGATGGCCGCCGTATGTTGTGCTGTGTAGAGTTGTCCCACGAGGACACCAAGATGGCCGCCGCTCTGAGCCAGAAGATTGAAGAACCCAACTTTATTGTTAACTTTCGCGAACAAACGCACAGTCCGGTGATGTTGCCCTTTTAAGGCTTAATTGGTCTTTGACGGACATCAATAAGGGAACTTATCCTGCGATTTGCTGCCGCTGTGCGTGTAACTCGTTCTCAGCCGGCGTCGGGGGCGGACGCTTCGCTCTGATCGTCTAGGTGCGGGATTTTTTCTGTTTAAGGCAGCGTTCAGCAGGAAACCAGGTCTTGGTCTTCTGGGGTTACGCAGGGTATGTGCTTTCGCCATTCTTTAGGACCAGGGGATGCGAAGGGGAAAGACCCAACGGAGCCTAATGCCCGTTGTCTCTCAGGAGCGTGTCACCGGGTAAGAGTCTACCGTTTGAGCAGGGGTGGTTGAGCGAAAGGTCTGAAAAAAGGAGCTTGATCCCCTCAAACTTCCACAGGAGCCCGTGTTGGCTATCTAGCATATTTGGCTCACACTGGCATTCCTTATTCTGAAGAAATGCAGGCGTACAATAGTCCCTTGGGGGGTCATTTGGCTGGGTTTGACTGAGGGCCGATGACACCTATCTAGGTGAAGATTGCTCTTGGCCTATGGGAACAGGCTCGTCAGCCATTTTTTGTAATGAACTCCTCAGGGCTGCAATTTCTTCAGGGAGCCCCCTCACCCTGATGTTTATTCCGGCGGTCCCGGTTCTCCGCGGGCTTCTTGTTTATTGGCAAGTTCATTAATTTGTGCCTGTAGGTTGGATGTAGTTTTCTCTCGTTTTTGCGGAATGAATTTTATGGTAGCATCCAGCCGCGTGTCTATCTGGTCCGTTCTGGCGCACCAATTCCGTTAATGTCCCTTGCGCGCAGGTCAGAGAGTTCTGTGTGCATATAGCTGTTAAGTTCATTACAGAATTCTCTACATGATTTTTCGGGTCAAAGCCTCTGGTGTTCCGGGTTCCGATCGTTCCTCCATATTTAAATCTTCATCGACTCTGATCCTACAAGCGGCGTGAGGTACCCGCTCTTTGGTGCGCACCGGATCAGACTTATGAAATAAGGCTGAGTCGGCCGTGGCTTTGCCGAATTTGGTTGGTTTGATCTCCCTAGTTTCCGATTTGTAGATATCTACTTTTTAAAGTGTTTCCACTGTTTTTTTTGCGCTTTTTAGTGTTAATATGTCGAAGGGGAAGGAGCTTCACTCACGCATCATTCCCTTAGCCTAGCGCATGCGCCCTCCCTTCAGAACATTTTTAATGGGGCAAAGTCATTCAATTTTGTATGGACGACGGCCCATTGGTTGTATGCGAGCCCCTTTAAAAACTGCCAATTTGATATACAGGCGTTAGTGGAAATTATCTGGTGGCAAAGGCTGTATAGCTACTTTGAGTGTTGCAATTATGCTACAAGCAGCACCTGGTTGGTATCAGCTATGTTTTTATTATTTTATTTTGTGTGTTTATGTAATTATTTTCCTGGGAAAGCTGTACCTTTAATGCAGAAGGATGGCGGCCATTTGGATCCGTGCTGGATGCACGGAGCAAGACAGCAGCTCCAGCTCAGTCCCCTCCTCACAGCTGGGTGGAGGGGGGTGCAGGAAGGGTAGGAGGGGGTGCAGGAAGGTGGGAGGGGGGTGTGCAGGAAGGTGGGCGGGTGGGTGCAGGAAGGGGTGGAGGGGGGGTGAAGGAAGGTGGAGGGGGGTGCAGGAAGGTGGGAGGGGGCGGTGCAGGAAGGTGGGAGGGGGGTGCAGGGAAGGTCGGGAGGGAGGTGCAGGAAGGTGGAGGGAGGGGGGGGTTGCAGGAAGGTGGGGAGGGGGTGGGTTGCAGGAAGGTGGGGAGGGGGGGGTGCAGGAAGGGGGAGGGGGGGTGTGTGTGGGAGGGGGGGTGCAGGAAAGGTGGGGGAGGGGGGTGCAGGAAGGCATTCAGATGGACCCGCGGCCAGGGGCGATGGCAAGCCACAGTGCGCAGCTCCCTTTCAGTCAACAGGGCGCATGGCAGTCAATTTAGATGCCACAAAGCGGAACCAGAAGCCCTGCACTACCGCATGTCCCACCGACGTCTCAGTCACTCAGATGGAGTTAGGTCTGAATGCTCCAGTGGTCGCTGATGTGCCGGAGCGGCCCGGCAGGGAGGGAGGGGCAAAAACTAGCCCGCGCATATTAACCAGCGGGTCTCTGCAGTCTCCGCTCCCTCGGTTTCAATGAAGCGGAACGGCGCCATGTCTGTTTGGCGGGCCGGCTCTTCCCTGCAGAGTATAATACATACCCTGCTTTTCAAGGCTAGGATTCTCCTGGTTGGGGCACCTGCTCTGCTCGACTTTATTCCGTGTTAGGGGGGTTGTTTTTGTGGGCTTTTTTGCTTGTATAATGTCACTTTTTTTTTTTGCACTGAGGCACGGAGCTCGTGTTCCTCACGTCTGCCCTGCTCCGTGGTTAGCCACGCCCCCAATAAAAATTCATTTTAATTTAAATTCAACAGGGTGTTTTGTTCCCTAGTGCCACATAATAGGGATCCTTTCTTCTCAAGTTATTGCTTTATTCATTGTAACAACACCGGAAGAAGAGATCAGAGTATCTCGAAAGCTCGCACAAATAAAAGCATTTCGTTAGCCACAGACACGTTATGTCTATCATGTTTGATATATATATAATCATAACACACACAGTGTTCGACAAAACTCACCCAAAAAATCTACTCGCCCAACACCAAAAAATCTATCGCCACTCGTCCCCCACCCAACCAGCTTATAAAATAAAATATATAAATAAAATAACATTTAATAAATTCTAGTCAGAACAACATTCGTTTTAACATAAAGATTTATTGTATTACACTTATACTACAATGTCCTTGTTACGTGTGTGTGGTGTGTGGTGTGTGTGTGGGTGTGTGGTGTGTGGGTGTGTGTGTGTGTGTGTGTGTGTGGTTGTGTTGTGTGTGTGTGTGTGTATGGATGTTCTGCACCTAACCAGTGTCTGGAGAGCTCGCTCACAATATTTAAGCAGCTGCAATCTGCCTGGGATCTTACCTGATCGCGAAGTACCTCAATGTCCAGTTACCCTCATGTCCCGCAATGTTATACATTGGAGGGGGAGGTGTCCTCCTGTTTTTCTAGGATAGGGGGGATCCTGATGTCTCCATGGAAGCTTGAGTCAGATATGAAGAAACGCAGTATAGGTTATTTGCGGCGTGTAGGTATGGAGTGGCAAAGAATTGACTAGCATGATATATCTATAAGATATATATATAGTATAGTTATATATAGTCATATATTTATATATATATAATAGATATTATAGTATATATATATATGAGGTAAAAAGATATCCAAGATTGCGAATGTGAGACCAGAGGTGTAGGGTAGTGAGAGAGGGGTGAGGTGAGAGACAGAGAGAGGGTGGGTGAGCAGAGGGGACACAGAGGGGGGGGAGACGAGGAGGGGAGGAGGGGAGGACAGAGGGAGGGGGAGGGGAGACAGAGGGGGGGCAGCGGACAGAGGGGGCAAGGGGGAGGGGAGACAGAGGGGGGGGAGGGGAGACAGAGGGGGGGGAGGGGAGACAGAGGGGGGGGAGGGGAGACAGAGGGGGGGGAGGGGAGACAGAGGGGGGGAGGGGAGATCAAGGGCGGGGGGGCGGGAGGGGGATGGAACGGCGCACGAGGGGGATGGAGTGCAGTACAAGAGGGTGTGCTTCACGAACGTATGTGTGACTGGGTGGGGGTAGAGGACCTGAAGGATCGGGTGGCGGGTGACTGGTGGGGGGTGAATGCCCTTGACGACTGGGTGGGTGGTGACTGGGTGGGTGACTGACTGGGGGGTGGGTGAACTGATGACGGGTGGGTGGGTGCCTGAAGACTTGCCTACTCGGGTGGGTGGGTGACTGACATTGACTTGACCGGGGGTGGGGGGTGGTGTAGACTGACTGACTGGACTGGATGGGTGGGTGGTTGGTGGGGTGGGTGATTGGGTGTCTGGTGACTGGGACCCTTGACTGACTGTGGGGGGGTGGGGGTAGTATAAAGCTGGGGGGTGGTGGCTGGAAGAATGACTATGGGTGGGGTGTGCTGGGGTGGGTGGTTGATTGACTGGGTGGGTGAATAAGGGTGGGTGGGGGGTGACTGACCTGAACTGACTGTGGGGGATGATGGGTGGAGTGACGGAATGACGTCGGGGGAGTGCGGGTGATGGGAGGTGAGTAGAAGGAAAGGGGGTGGGTGGGAAGGCTGGGGGTGGGTGACTAAAGGGGTGCCGTGGGTGACTGATGGGAGTAGAGAATGTGTGGGAAGTATGAATATGAGCGTGACTGGCGGATCGACTGACTGGGAGGCAACTACTGAGCGTGGCTATAGCCCCCCCACCCGACCCAGCCGTGTCTCTCTCCTCTCCCCACTCCAGCCTGTCTCTCCTCTGCTCTTCTCCCGTTCCAAGCCGGTCTCCCGTACTCCGTCACCTCTCCCCCTTACCGCCAGGATTCACCCCCTCCCCCGTTCTCGTTCACCGCCCCCCCTTACCTCCTGTACACCCCCCTGGCATCACGCTCTCATGCACGTACGGCCAGACACCGCGGGGCCCTAAACGGGATGGCGCAAGCAAGACTCGGAGCGACTGCGGCCGCTGCATGCGGGGGAATAGATCTTATGGGACACACCAGGCAGCACGAAATGCGGCTCAGGTGGAGGCCGAGGGTTCTGGTCCACCGTAGCTCCCGCTCCGCTCTGCCCACTCCGTGCGGTAGTGTGGCGTCTCCACCCTCCTTCCCCCTGGGACCTGCTTCGGCTCCGGCCTCACTGCAGCCCTCCCGGAATAGCGGCAAAAGCTCTGCCCTGCTCCCTTCGCGGTATGTCCCGCAGTGCGCGGCCAAAACAGGTTGCAGGTGGATTCTTCCCCCCACGCCGGCAGCATGAAAGCCCACCCTCACCACCACCAACTCCCACACACCACCAGCTCCATGCGGCCGCTGCGCGTCATTTGAAGATAGCTGGGGGCATATTTTAAGCTTTGGGGAGGCATGGGGGTGGGCGGAGGAACGTGGTGAGGGCCCCCGTGTATACACCGCGGGCGCAGCCGCAGCAGTGGGGACCTCCAGCCCCGGGCAGCGATCGGTGGATCGAGGGACAGGGAGGAGAGAAGGGGACAGGGGGGGAGGGGAAGGGAAGGGGACAGGAGGAGGGGGGAAGGGGACAGGAGAGCTAACTCAAAGGCGGGGCGCAGAGGGCTGGAGCAGACGGCACGCGGTGGGGGAGTAGGGAGCCATGTGGGGGACCAGGAGGCAGGGAAGGAGCAAGAGGGGCCGCAGCATGGAGATATTGGAGAGTACTATCTCCAAAGAGCTCCAGGCAGAAAAAGAATGGTCGGCTCGTTGGGGAGCGGGCTCATATAGAGCCCTGGCCGCGCGCCACAAACACTGGGAGCGTGCGCCATCAGCTGTCAGATAGGGGGGGGATTTTTTCTTCAGCGCGGAGAGCAGGAATTTTTTTTTAGCGCGAGCAGGGGAAATTTAAAAAAAAACCAAACACGTGTGCTCACTTGGGCCAATATTACTCGCACCGGAGGATTAAATTCACTCGCCCCTGTGTAAATATGTATATGATTTCGAAAACGTATTATATATATTATAGTATTTATTTATTAGTATATTATATATACGCATACACACACACACACACACACCACACACACACACACACACCACACACACACACACACCACACACACACACACAAACACACACACACACACACACACACAACACACACACACACACCACACGTGGAAAATTCCAGGCACCTAGTCATCCAGAGCCTAAATAAAAATCCACTGCTGGTGTCTGTGTTTTATACTACTGTTTCTCATGGTAATCTCATTCTCCTCTTTGCAGTGGCTTCTGGGCGAAGTAGTACTGCCCCTCTTACAATAGTATAACATTTACAGATGAACAGCAAGTCCCAGAAGCCCATGACATCACCCAGGGATCAGCTAATCTTCTTCCTCCCCCCCCCCCCCCCCCCTAAAAATTCCGGCTGGCCCCATACTTTTTAAAAATATATTTTTGTCCATCCTATAAGTTTGTATATGCACAGTGTGTGTATGTATTACACTGTATTTTAAAAGGAATGTAGCCTTCCTTTCGAGGCACACACAAGCTGTGCAATTATATCTGCACTGTAACACTGCCTGGTATATCTTATTCCCTACTTGTCTTTATGAATGGAGCATTTGGGGAAATTGCTCGTCCAATATTGCCTTTTTGAAAACTTTAGTAAGCTCCCTCACCTGTCCAAATGATCGCATGTTTAATCCTTGCCCTTGTAAGACCTAGAAACCCAATTCCCTCTTCACAGTTGATTCACATCCCAACCGAGTTGCAAGCTTTATGCAAGACGTGGATCAATGCAAAGATTTACAACTGAGTTGGAGCCTAGCTTCTCTTTCCTGTAACAAAGACCTTTATTCAGCTGAGGTTTACTATTTCACCCAGTTCTTAAACACACAAATATATCCTGCATAGTTTTATGGCAGCTGCTGTCAAGAAAACTTGTCAGACTTCTCGGCAGAACAGATATTGCTTTTTAAACTGTTTGTGTTCGAAATGTGCCATTGTTGGCAAGCCTTTCACCAGGAGTCCAATATAGGTAGGAATGGGTTCATAAGTAAAAATATAAAATCACTTTTTAACTTGTTTATTAATGACCTTGACGTCTGCATTGAGAGCAAAGTCTCCATCTTTGCTGATGACGCTAAATAGTGTAAGGTAGTAGAATCAGAGCAGGATGTAATTTCTCTTCAGAAGGACTTGGAGAGGCTGGAAACGTGGGCAGGTAAATGGCAGATGAAGTTTAATACAGATAAATGTAAGGTTATGCATTTGGGAAACAAGAATAAACAGGCAATTTACAAATTAAATGGGGATAAATTAGGAGAATCCTTGATGGAGAAGGATTTAGGAGTGCTTGTAAACAGCCAGTTTAGCAATAGTGGAATAGTGGCAAACAAGATCTTATCTTGCATTAAACTGACAATGGATGGAAGGGAAGTAAACATTATTATGCCTCTTTATAATGCATTAGTAAGACCACACCTTGAATATGGAATACAATTTTGAGCACCACTCCATAGAAAATACATTATGGAACTAGAGTGAGTGCAGAGAAGAGCCACCAAATTAATAAAGGATGGATAATCTGACTTGCGAGGAGAGGCTAGCTAAATTAGGTTTTATTGCATTAGAAAAGGGGCGTCTAAGAAGGGATATGATAACTATATACAAATATATTTGGGACAATACAAGGAGCTTTTAAAAGAACTATTCATCCCAAGGGCAGTACAAAGGACACGGACCATCCCTTAAGGTTGGAGGAAAGGAGATTTCACCAGCAACAAAGGAAAGGGTTCTTTACAGTAGGGGCAGTTAAAATGTGGAATTCATTACCCATGGAGACTGTGATGGCAGATACAATAGATTTGTTCAAAAAAAGGTTGGACATCTTTTTAGAAAGTAAAGGTATACAGGGATATGCCAAATAAATAAACATTGGAAGGATGTTGCTCCAGGGAGTAATCTGACAATATTTGTAGTCAGGAAAAAATTAATTTTTCTCCTTATGATATATCATTAGATGATATTTCACTGGAAGGTTTTGTTTGCCTTCCTCTGTATCAATATACTGCAAGTACAAATATAGGATAACGTATCTGTCGTCTAAATTTAGCATAGGTTGAACTTGATGAACATATGTATTTTTTTTCTTTCTACTATGTAACCATGTAACATCAGATATAGGCACATCGGTCTGTAGTTACGTAAACGTGCAGTCCTTCTTTGCATTGTAATGAATCAATAACGTGACATGTTTCACCTGTAAAATGCTCAAATGAAATAAACTGAACATCACATAGGATAGGGTTGCCAAACATCCCATATACATGTGTAGCTGTGTTTCCCCCACCCTATGGGAGATGCCCCGGCTACCTGGTGTGTAGTGTTGCTGCATACCTGTGGCTCTCATAAGATGTTGGGGAAACAGGACAGGCTTTAGGGGTGATATCTGGTTCTCCTTCATTCTGGTGCCAGCGCCTCCATCTGCCGCAGGCTCCAGTGTTGCTGAAAGCAGTCCCTACGGAAGAACTCCTTCACACTCCCCCTGACAGACTGCAAGCCCAGGCAGGAGTATATTTGATAAGAGGAACATCTTTATTCTTCTCCATCATAGAGTACAGCATACAGGCAGCACCACATAGTATATCACTGGTCTCCAGCCTCCGGATGGTCCCTGCACTCCAACCCCCAGCCAGGGCACCGATTGCAGTCCCAGCTCTTCCCCTACTCACTGGTGGAGCAGGGGTATGGTAATCACTCCCACTCCCCTATGGGAGGCGATAGAAGGTGACAGAGTCCTATATATCTCTCCTGTGAGACCAGTCTTTCTCAGGGGAGAGACAAACTGAAACATTTGGGTTTGCAGCCCCTTAAGTACCATGTGGGAGCGTCCAAGGTCTGAGCTCCTTATTAGGCAGAACACAGGCCTTAGCCTGCTTCCCCCTTGTCACTCAAGGAAACTGCTTGCTGGTGGGGAAAAACCTGGATTGAGCCTAACACTGCCAGCAATTACCAGGATTTAGATGTCAGACAGGGTAGATTAGTAGCCAAGCCACGCATGGCTACTTACGGGATTGTACCTTTTTCCATTGCATTGTCCCGTTGTCCGGTGCTGGAGGTTGGGCCCGCCCGCATTTGGCAGCTGGCCTCTGTTGGCTGCTGTGCCCCAGCTGCTGCCCAGCATTCACTCCAAGCCCCAGTCCGTCCGCAAGCCAGGCTCAACTTGCACATCGACCGGCGTGTAACTGGCTTTCCCACAATGTTAAAGTGTGTGTTGGGGTGATGGGAAGAATTGTGGGTGTTGTGGTTAGAGGGCATAGTGTGTGTATGTATGGGAGGGAGGGGGGGGGGGGCATTGAGAGTAATTTTTTTGATCATACAGAATCGGAACAGCAGAGTAGAACCTCCTTGTTCTGGTCATGGTGGCGGATTGTATAAAAGGGATTGTGTGGGCTTGGTGCTGGAATGTTCATGGCTGTATACATTCCTGGCACCCAAAAAGTTTAAAGGAATAGAACTAGATGGATTCATTTTTTCTTTGCATTTTTTTTTTTTTTACATTTTATGTAAAGCGCCCTTTTACTCAAGTTGGAATTTTGATGGAGTCTTCCTCTCAGACACGGTACGGTGCAAGACTTGAAAAGATTCTGACCTAAACAGAAAGAATAAAAAAAAATTGTAATTGTCTACGAACTAATTTGCCGATATTTGCTCTAATCTACATAACTATAATGAATAACTAGGCACTTGCATAGAACTGTTTTCACTGTCGAAGCTCCAGCAGCAGAATACCAACGCATTTTGAGCACTTGCAGTCATGTGATCACTCCTGGAGTGATCTGCCCGATCATCCCATAGAAAATTAAAAAAATGTTGCCATGTTGCTGCCTGGTATGTCAATGAGACCTCTGGTGTGCCAAGGCCCGATATAAGGACACTGAAGTAATTTTTTTTGAAATAGGCAAAAAAATAAAAATTGTATGTAGTTAGCATAGTAGAGAACAATAAAAATTAAATAAAGGTGCAACCACTGATTTACGAGAATTAAGTATTAATTACAGCAAGCTATTTCAGATGCCAGTTACATGGATAATTAAGATGATGTGTAAAAATAGTGCAGCTGCACCTATTGACATTGGTCAATGCTCCATGACCCTCATCATCTGAAGGAAATTATATAGGGGAATGTGGGCTTGTATGGATGCTATTAAACCATAAAGGACTGACATAGGATTACATAGTGGTGCAGTTCCATTTGCTTAGATCCCAATGCATTATGTTGCAGGGCAGGTGTTGTAGAAAATGAGCCAGCAATTACCTTCACTTTCTTTTTTTTTTTTTTTTTTTTTCCCTTCCATTTTGTTTTATGAAATAATGTTTGTTTTGCCCGTGTTTTGTAAAAAATAAATAAATAAATAATATTGCTGAATGCATTTTTTTTAAAATTGATTTTTGAGTTCTTATTATTATCACCGTTGGGCAGGAACAGAAACACCCTAAGTAACAAACAAATGCAATATTCTTGTAAAAAGTATGTTTTAAGGAACTAGGCTAAGGCAATATTCAACCCATTAGATGCTAGAGGAGTCATCAAAGCATTAGACCAGGTCCCCGCTGGCTACTGCAGCGCCCACTGTGGCGGACGCTGCAGGGATAAGAGCCGCTCCACAATGGGGCCGGGCCCACTGCGAGGGGGGCCCGCCACGTTGCGCCAACAAACTCCTGGTCTCAAGAAAATAGAGAGCAGGACTCGCGACGGAGCGCTAGGCTACACCCACCGGCGGTTCAGCCAATGAGGGCGAACCTGCCGGGCGACGTCACGGCCGGGCCCCATCACACACCCCCTGTCTTTCCCCTTGCAGCTCACTGCAGACCGGGGGACTAGGCTGCACGCGCCGCCGGCCTCGCGGGTGCAGTGCAGGCACTGGGGTCGTAGCCTTACTCTGCAATGCGCTGCTTGTCCCTCTGATAGGGGTAACGCTTTGATCAGTATGATCGGCTGTTATGTTGTATGGGTTAATACGACTTGCTCAGGAGAGGTCAGAATTCTGTTTTATACATTATTTAAATCAACTTGAGTGCTCAATTTAATTTAATAAATTCACGGATTGCGCTCGTATAACAGATTTGGAATAAACCAGTCTATCGGTTTCTTCCATTAAAATTGCAGGTTTTGTACTGGGGGTATGTCATTCCCGATAAGTATCAAGAGGTAATATAGATATATTTATTTTAGATGAAAAAATAACAACCTAGTACAGGGGTGGTCAACGCCCAGGCCTCAATGACCACCACCAGGTCAGGTTTTTAGGATACCCCTGCTTCAGCGCAGGTGGCTTAATCAGTGGCTGTTATTATGAGCCACTGATTGAGCTACATGTGCTGAAGCTGAGATATTCTGAAAATCTGATCTGGTGGTGGCCCCTGAGGACTGGAGTTGACCAGGCCTGACTTAGTATTTAAAACTGTATAAGTTACACTATAGAAGCAAATGCTATTTGTAGAAGGGATTTTGTTGTAGGTGGGACATGTGAGCGCACAGGGTGGAAGCTTTCCAAAACCAAAGTGTAGTTACTTTTTAAGATAATTTAATAACGAGTAAAACTCTGAGACTCATCGAAGCAAAAACATTTTTTAAAATTGCAAATTTTTGCAAATAAAAAAGTGAGTTCCCCGTGTGCCTGTGTTTATTTTTTGTATTTGCATTCCATTCTGTAGCCAGCTGTAAAGCACTTCGTACTTGATTTAAAAATGAATAAATACCAACAGTGAAAGGTATCCCACTACCGGAGAAGACTGCGCTGTTGTATAAAACTTAAGGTTCAATAAACACATAGGCAGCTGGACACCTTTTTCCTAGAGCAATATCAATTATGAAGACTTGCAGGGGAATAGTGTGGGGGTGGGATGGGAAAGACGACATGTAATGCAAAAAGGGCAGAGGTGACGGAGCTTAAAGCTGCAGTTAAAGCTGCAGTTCAAG
This sequence comes from Ascaphus truei, assembly GCA_036426205.1. Taxonomy (NCBI): domain Eukaryota; kingdom Metazoa; phylum Chordata; class Amphibia; order Anura; family Ascaphidae; genus Ascaphus; species Ascaphus truei. The sequence continues at coordinate 165,444 of WSYH01000747.1, forward strand.
CTGCCGTTTTTAAAAATGTTTTTATATATATTAAAAAAATTAATTCACTATGTACATCAGTACAATCTGCCCACTGACAAGTGATTAGCCAAGTTGTCAATCGATCGCTGAAGATTCGGCTCGGGTTCTTTAAATCACTGTTAGGGCTGCAGAAGATTACACAAGATGCAAAGCTCTGTGTGGAAGATCATGTGACCAGGCAGGCACTAGATACAATTGGTGCACTGCGAGAGAGCGGGCAAAAAGGATGTACCAGAGCCTCTCTCAGAAAAGGAAGGGGATGTGACTTTATAAATGGTTCCTATAGAAACAAAAATGCTTGTTACATTAGAATACATTAAACATGTCTTTAAAAATTGTTTTTTTTTTTTAAATGCTATAGTTATTTTCTCATAGTACAGAACTGATTTATTTAAAAAAAAACACATGTAGAATATTACTTGAACTGCAGCTTTAAGTGTCATGATGACTTTTGACAAATGTAATTATTTATTCGTTACTGCTAACTCATTTGTGCAGCAATGACATTCTCACACGTATTAAAGAAGAAAGACACGTCCCTAGATCCAACTTGGTAGTTTGAATCAAAGAGAAAAAAAATATATAGTTGTGTGTTTCGGGGGACCATCGGGTAGAAAAACACGAACTGCAAAAATAGACCTGTGCAACACCTTGTTTGATTGTGGCAGTGTTTCAGTGGATGATTAATAGTTCATGACAGTTTTCTCCTCTATGAGTAATGGCATACCTCCCTGCTAGACGTCCCTGAGACTTGAATCTGGGACTACCAATATTATATTCCCTTTATTCTCTGACTTTCAATTACTCTCAGGGTAATATTGCTCATCATGAATGTCTGGTAGCAATCGATAGTTTGTATTGTCCTTACAGTTTTTTCCTGGTGCCCGAGTTGTGGTACTGACTAACCTGCCAGTCACCGCCACTCTGCTTAAAGCAGGATATGATCCTATGTACAGTATATCTTTATTTATAACAACACACAACGAAATACCGCATCCAAACCGCTAGTGAGTGAATATGTACCCAAAAGCTAGATATAACTTATAGTAAGCAAGCTCTAGCGGTGCTCAGGAAACAAGGATAATAAAGACGCAAACAGAAAAGATTTCCTAAAAAGAGCACACGGGTATTCAATAATTATGAGCGTAATTTTATTAATGAAACCATTAAAATTGTAATGAAAATGGTAAAATGGAGGGGGTCACCATTCATAACAACATAGTGTTGGACTAACACAAGCTATGGGACTAAATACACGATTCTACTCCCTCTCATAAATGAACAAATTGTATGAACACAGGCAACAAATAGCAGAAAAGTGATAATGAATAGGAAATTCAAAAACCTATAAAGTCTAGTAGCCTCAAAACCAATGCAGTAAGTGCATCCAAAACCATTAGAGCATATTATAACAGGCTAACAAACACATGCGGAAATAAGTGGGACCAAAATCATAGATCCCAATACAACACAAGTGTAGTTAAGATACACTAGGGCACAGATCTAATGAATCCTAAACACTAATAGCTGCAGTGTGTATAAATAAGCCTGTAGACTTTCTAGTCTCCCCCCCACCCCCGGGAGTCTCTGGAGGAGTCTCTGGCGCTGGCACTGCTGGGGTGGGCTCCGCCCCCACCGTTCTGTGATTGGTCATTCTCTCCTTAACTCAGCACTTGCCTCCTCACTACTCCCGCCCCCTCAGCACTCGCCTCCTCACTACTCCCGTCCCCTCAGCACCAGCGCTTCTATCAACCGCTGCTGCTCCACTCGCACTTTCCGCCACCGCTGCACTTTCCGCCTTGACCGTGGTAGTACCGGACATTAGCTGGCAAACTCAAATTCGCCACAGTTTCATGGCCAATGGCGACAGGGTTGCCCACCTCTGCTCTAGTTGTTGGGTTTTGATAATCTGAGCTGTTTGTTTTTGTGTATCATCATAATTGAAAGCTGGACTTTGCAGACCATTAAAATACTGTAGGTGTTGAAACCGTAGTAACCGTGTGGTCATAACCTGCAATATATTGTGGATTTAAAATATGGCTGGCTACAGTTTATTTATTTCTTCATTTGCTTAGTAGTCTTTTTTCTCATACATTTTTTTTCTTTTGAAATATCTATGGTATTTACACATTTTATTATGCCTTCAACACCAATGAAATTCCATTTATTTGTATATGTTTGAGAAATAGCACTCACTACAGCTAAACCCCGTTATAACGCGCCTCGTTATACCGCGATTCGGTTATAACGCGGTTTTCCCGTGGCTCCCGTTTTTAAAAAAAAAAAAAAAAAAAAAAATAAAAAAATTTTTTTTTTTACATTTTTTTTTTGCACACTGCACACACTGCACACACTCACTGCACACACACTGCTCACTGCACACACACTGCACACTGCACACACACTGCTCATTGCTCACACTGCACACACTGACACACTGCACACACACTGCACACACACTTCACACTGCACACACACTGCACACACTGACACACTGCACACACACTGCACACTGCTCACACTGACACACTGCACACACTGCACACACACTGCACACTGCACACACACTGCACACTGCACACACACTGCACACTGCACACACACTGCTCATTGCTCACACTGCACACACTGAACACACACTGCACACACACTGCACACACACTGCACACACACTGCACACACACTGCACACACACTGCACACACACTGCATACTGCTCATTGCTCACACTGCACACACTGACACACTGCACACACACTGCACACTGCACACTGCACACTGCACACACACTGCTCATTGCTCACACTGCACACACACTGCACACACACTGCACACACACTGCACACACACTGCTCATTGCTCACACTGCACACACTGACACACTGCACACACACTGCACACACACTGCTCATTGGACACACTGCACACACACTGCACATTGGACACACTGCACACACACTGC